>JAOEGS010002176.1:0-54538 GCA_025447755.1 Corythornis vintsioides
TAATAAAAAAATAAAGAGGAAGGAAAAAAAAAAAGGGGGGACTAGAGAAGACCCTGCATTAAAAATAAGAAAGTGAGCTGCATTATCTTTTTGTGTTACTCTTTTTTTTTGCAATATGTGTATGTTGTCCTCTTGACTGACAAAGTTCTTGTGTTTCCCTTGGAGTGTATCTGTTCATTAGTGTCTCCAGACAGAGGTAGTTCAGCTTTTAATTAAAATACAATTTTCAGGTTTTTTAGTGTGTTAATGAGACAGCAAAAATGAATTCATTGAAAGAGGAACAGATATCTAGGCCTTACAGCAGTGAAAGTTAGAGCCTCATTAGTAGCTAATTATGCAGAACATAGTATATAAATAGAGCTGTTATGGCATTAAAAAAAAAAGCCTCAGTGCATTACCTAATGACATAAAATGTTTACAGTCTGTTCAGAGTGGGGTATAATGTCTGCTGAAGTAATTAATGGCATATTTAACAGTGACACAACTGGAATCACAATTGCTTTGCAGGTAGGAGTTGAGGGCAAGGGAACATATAAAAGTCTTTGAGGACCAGATTATTTGTCTGCTAATAAATATGTGAGTATCAGGAGACAGAGGAGGAACACATGGTTTATGCATTAGGTGGGATAATGTCTCTTTCTGACAAGGACAGAATGCACTGGACTTTGGATTTAGGTTTCCCCAGTGTGAGCAGTAGGATGCCCCAAGTTCAACCTGACACCTCCTGAAAGAAACTGGTTCTAATAAACTAAGGCAAACATGCTTTTTGCTCTGCCTGACAACTGCCTATGTGGCTCAACAACTAATTAGTAGTAGTAATAATAAGCAGCATTAAGCTGCCATTAGGAGATGCTTCATGCTAAGAGTAAAGTTGTAAATGTCAATAACTAACCATAGATGCTTAGGTGCAACGTGGTGAAAACCAGTTGTGCTGCTGGAGAACAGTTCCTCTGGGGAAACTGGCTCTGGAGCCTGGAGAGCACATCCAGGGTAATTCAGAAATAGGAAAAATAGTGTGAAAACTTAGGGGGAGTAGGCAGATGGGGAGTGTTTATGCAAATAAGAAAGGCCTGTAGAATGATCTGTGCACTATCACCATGTTGCCAAGCACTGCTGGATTGACCAGCAGCCACAGAATCAATTAGGTGCTTAAAAATCCAAAAAGCTATTTCCTTCACTTTCTTCAACAGCTTCAGAGTGTGTTCTGGGAAATTGTTTTGGTACAATGGCCAAGTTAGAGACTGATTAATGCTTAGCTGAGGTGAGTGTAGGTGAATCAGAATTATTTTGCTATGTATTCAACACTTTCTTTTTTAGCTGTGATGATTAGTGAAATATTATAGAGTGATGGAGAGCATCTGCCTCTGGACATGATGGAAAATGGAGACTCTGCTTCAGCACTGTTGCATGTGTTAATTGCATGATCAGCTCCAGTGGGAGGAAGAGTTAATGAACTGCAAGTTTGTGCTATGATAGGTAAGAAAAGATGCTGCTTATTAATTGTGATAAGGTGTTCTTTTAGTTCATTAGTGGAAGTAGTTTGGGATTCATAAAGAGGTCTAGGGAGGCCAGAGCTGAAAACCTGAAAAATCTGTTGTAATGAGGACAGTTGAAGAAATACCAGCACCATTGAGAACCCACCAATCATGCAGCTCTTTGTGTGTGTGTGCCTGCACATACATTGATCATTTGCAATCATCACTGAGTCTGAAATGTTTTTATTACTGTGGCCAGCATGAATGACAAATTCCAGTTGTGATGATGCTCTCTGTAAATCTTGAGTAGAGTTAGTTCAAATTTGCTGAAGAATGTTGACTTTTATAATCTATGACAAATGAGGATGGTCAATTATATATGACATTAAATGTAGCTTCCACTTCCACAGCAGGTTTTCTGTACTGGGGCCACTGGTTTGCAGGTCTTCTAGCCCAAACCCACCTGCCACCATCTTCAGGCCAGTCTGTGAGTCTCTTTGGCAGATGGTGTTTTGCAAGGTGCTTCTGTTGTTGTTTGCACAAATTGGGAAAAACTGAGCTTTGTGTAAATTCTTTTACACACCTGAGGTGGGAAGAGATTCAGAAATAGCCACTGCTGAAGAGCTGAAAAAGGTTGCCTAGAAATCCTGCCTTTAACATCTCTCATCAGACTCTGGCTGCATGAAGCAAGGGTCCATTTCCATGGACTAATCCTACATGATTTTTTTTCTGCATTATTCAGAAAGGTTGTATTTCATATGAATCATCAGGAGGGCAAGCAGGTGACTCAGAAACTTTCCAGATGGAAGTTATTTCTTTCCAGATGATATTGTAATTTTTAGAATCCTGGGATCATATTTGTACTGTATAAACATGTTTTGAAAGATGTTATTAGAAAAGGAGCTATTAAATTAGTGGAACAGCAGATGCAGAAGAATTTAAGAAATGGGTAAGGGCTTAGGATGGATTTTAAGTTACTAACTGGCTGTGTAGCACAATATGTGGGAAAGGAGAATTAAAATGTCCTGTCTGTTTTGTGCAGATGAGGGTTGAAACATTTCAAGTTCTTAAAACAGAATATAAAGTAAAAGTGTGCCTAGTGGAAAATGTTTGAACAGTGAATGGAGAATGCTGGATAGATGGATGTCAAGTGGAAATAAAGAAACTAAGAATAGTAGATAGAAGGGGCCCAGGGGTCCCTTTGTTAGTAGGGTATCTGTAATCCCTATTCAAATCTGGCCACAGAACATCTTAGATAAAAAAAATACTACTTCAAAGCTAACCAGCACAAGCCTTCACATTAGTCTTGTTAGAGGGACACTTGAAAATTAATACTTAGAATGTTAATTAGTTCATTCTCTTTTTACTTAAAAAAAATAAAGTTTTTTTGTTTCTTTTATCTCACAGATTTAGCCACCTAGACCTACTCTTTTCATGAAAGTCAGTGACTGAGAAGTGGAGGGAAAACCAGATTAGGAATCTCACTGAAAGGAACCACAGTTCTGATTGAAAATCTCCTTTGCCTGAGATTTTTGAAGCCTGAAAGTTCTCATTTACTTATCCACACAGCACATGGCTGTGCTGAACCAAACCCTTAGAGCTTGTGAACCAGGGGTTAAATCCTGAGTGACACTGAAAGAGCTGAAGTCCTTCTCATTAATGCCCCATCATGTAGTGTGTGCAGTCTGAGGAGGATGTATTAATCTTTTTAAACTGAATGATGTTAGTTTAGTGTCTTAATTAGTCGCAAGGAAAGAATAATAGTAATAATATCATTATCAATAAAAGATGTTATTGGGTAATTAATGGCAGTGGAAGAAATTGTGTCTAGTTCAGTCAGTGTGTTGCCAAGGCTTCCACAATCCCTCATTCAGCTGAAACAGGGTTTCCTTGTCATCTCTACAGAATTATTACTTCAAAAATCAGCAGTAGAAAGTGATAGCATCTGTTATTTGCCCTCAACCCCCAATTAAGAAGTATCCTCACAATACCTGTGTGAAATGTATGGGTTGAAAAGAACATTTAATATTTCCCACTCCTGGCTTGCCTTCCAGAAGATGAGAATCCTTCCAAGGCCATTAGGTTTGTATTAGCCATTCTGTGGTATACAGCTATTTAAATTTGATGCTTTAGATACCCTTTATTATCAGTTTCTTCTGAGGTTTTGATATTTTTCTGCTTTCATTATAAAATAAATAATTGTATAATAATGTGGTTATTCATGTAAATTACTTCATGTATCAGATCAGTAATGGAATCAGCTAGTGGAAAAAAGCTCTGGTAGATTAATCTTGATTATAAAAATTATGGATCAGAATGGCTTGAGAGATTGTAATGTAGTGGGGCAAATTTTGTCTTAATAGCTATTTTTTAATTGAAAATCCTACCTAAGTTGTAATTCAAAGACTTCTGTTTCTTTATTAATTCATATATTTATTAAGAAAAATATGCTTCTGTTATATAGCTGTGAAAAGTATTGAATTAATTCTAGATGAATCATAATAAAGATGAAAGCATGAGGATTCTGGAAGAATGATAATTGAGTTTTAACTCAGTGTGTTGTTCCAGGAAGGAATCACCCTGGATATTCCTGAGAAAACTGATCCAGACAGTGATCATTCTTCAGCAGCATGTATGGTATGTCTCCTATGTATTTTTTAATATCACTTGTAAATGGTAAAAAAATAGACATTTGAATCAGATTGGCAGGTAGTTACAAAGTTAAGTTCTTCAAAAAGTACTTCAGTATTCTTAGTATGAAGGATTATTTCTCTGGTTTTATTTATTCTTCATAGAGGAAACTTTTAGCTTGGTAGAAAACAATGCTCATGGAATAACACAAATAAGCTGTTGTGAAGCCTCAGATATGTGAGAAAATGGCTAAAAATTATGATCTAAACCCAATTCTTATCCATTTTCTCATTTAATCTGTGAAAATATTTCTGTTTTCACAGTAGCTGAGGGACACCAGCAGAGCTCTGACAAGTGCAGATGTCACCTGCATTCAGAGATCACTTTCTGTGTAGATCTGAGGGAGTCACTTCAGACAAATGAGTGTTTTTTTAACACTCAGCTTTGACAGTAATGCAGAGCTGAATTGCTCCTTGGAGGTGAAGGTTCTCACCAAGAAGTCAGTTGTGTCACAGCTGCCTGCACTAAGAGGAGGTGATCAGTAGCACCAGTACTTTTTTTTTTCTGTGGTTTCTGGCTAGAATATAGATTATGATTATTTAGATAAGGAAATAAATTCAGAACAGCTAAAAGATAGCCCAAGATTTTAAATAAAAATAAAAATAAACAATAAAAGAAAAGCAGTGACAGCTTAAACCCATGTATCCATATGAAGGTCAGCATGATGGCTTTGGGAATTAAGGGACATTTTTTGGAAAAGCTTTCAAAACTACAATAAGCACCAACAATACATTACCTTTTGGAAAAGCTTTTGGAAGTTTAATTCTTCTTCTGGTTAAAAATGTATTCTTCTAAATCTCCCTGTTTATTATTAAAGTGAAAAACATAGATATCTATTTTTTTTTAATCTCAGAATACTCATTCCTGTCACTTTCCCCCTCCTCTGTGAAAGAAACAAAATATAACATCAGGCAAAGCAAAGGGTATCATGAAGTTTTTATTATGTTTTGCTATTTGTAAGGAAAAAAGAATGGAAGTTGCAAGTGAATGACTGTGTGGTGGTTTGCCTGGAAAAGAGAAGTATTTTTCTGCCCCTACACAAGGAGAAATCATGAGATTTCTAACTGAAATGTGGTTGAAATGTCTAACCTCTGTGGCTTGTTGAAATGTTGCTACCATTCATGATGAGTTTTTGAGAAAAAAAAAAGACTGGGCAGCTGGAAAGATGCTACCTGTTCTCTTTGCAACAACAATAAGATAATCCTTGTATTTTGATTTTGAATGCTGACATTTTTATATAAGTGCTGAAGGTATCAATGAAATAATTAAGAATTCATGCTAGGGATGCTCTTTTAGTTATTGAGAACTACTTTCTAGAACACAAGTGGATCAATTGTTTTCCTTTTTACTAATTAAAAGAAGTCACTTGACTTTAATGAATGTGCAACAATAAAAACATGATGTGGATGAAATCAGGCTCTGCTTCCAGCTGCTGGAAAGTAACTTAAAGTCCCAATAATAGGAGTGCAAAAAATGTTTTGCACATATTAGTAATAGGAATTGCTTACCTGGCAAGAACTGGGATCATAAAATATCCTGTAGTGAATATTCTTGTAGTGAATGATTAGTATTCTTGTTTGCTAGACATTAGTAAAATCCTTCCCATTCAAATGTGTTAGTAATGGCCACATTACTCAAGTTAAATATTTCAACAATCTGTGCAAAACCACTTCAGACTGTGAAAGTACTCTCTTGGTTTTTGCCTCTCAAGGCAGACCAGCTTGTTTATTAGGTGGTTATCAAAAACTAAACTTTGGGAGATATCATTTTGTAGTTCACAAATACCCTTCTGTATTGATTTGATTAAAAAAAAAAGCTTTATTTTAAAAGCACCTCTGAACTTCGTGAGCTCAGGATTATTACTATTTATATAGTAAACTAAAATTTGTTGCTGTTGCTTAGTACACAGAGCTGCATGAAAACAGGACACTGCTGTCACCAGCACGAGATGATAATCACAAAAAACTTCTAGTAAGCATGTCCACTTGGGTTCTTGGAAAAAAAATGGCATAAACCTTCACTTTCAGAGCTCCAAATATGCTTCCCAAATGAGCTTGGTACTTAAAGCTCTGAGTACCACAGAGTTTTTGAAATGCTGCTTCATTTTAGTATAATTTTTTTGGCTGATACCAATGTGCACCTGATTCTTTCCATAATTAGAGACTTTATTACTATTTTATATCTTGCAGGTTTTTTCCTATTACTGTCATCTAAATTAATGCTATCACTTCATCATTCTAGCAACAGCCAGGCAGGTGTTTTTATTGCTTTCCAGTCCATATTTGACCTTTGCAAATGAGCATTTGAGATCAATGCATCTACCACTGTGGCATAGTTGTGAGCATCAGCACAAACTCAGAGGAGAAAAGGCCATCCTCTGAGTCTGGAATTAGAACTGGAAGGGAAAGCTGCTGCTTATCCAGAGTGGTTTTAGGTGAGTGTTCATCTCAAAGATGGGCAATTTCTTCTTCTTTATGCTGCAAAGTACTGGGGAGTGGTAACATATCTGATAGATCATAGATCTCTCTACCTCATTTTCCAAAATGGAAATGACAGAACTTTATTAATATAAAATATAAAGATACAGTGATTTTCTTTAATCTGTAAGTAAAAAAAAAGTGAAGACTGCTAGTGGCATTACTGAACATGGTGCTAAAGGGATGCTTGGAGTTAGTTGAGGACTCTGGGGTGAGATGCTGAGATCTGCTGGACCCTGCAGAAACACAGCTGGATTCATGTGCAGTCCAGGGTGGAGGATAATGTAGAATTTAAAGTGGAAGGGCATGAAGAGAGTAAGTCATCATCATCAAAAGAAATAGGACTAGAAGCAAAGCAAAGCAAATACATGTAAGGAAATTAATAAACTTCTTGGAAACCCTGTCTGAGAGAGGTTTGCCACATGCTCCAGCCTGCAGCTCTTTGCCAGTTGGAAAATGCTTTCACCCTGTATAGGGAGCTGTGGCAAACATAGGACAGCCTTGGTGGCATACATAGGAGTTTTCATCTGCTTCATGAGCCATAGGAAAATGTGATTAAATGTGCTGTCCCCTAAATGGGAGCAGCATCAGGATTCCAGCCAAAGAGCAATAGCATTAATCTCAAGAACATAAAATGTGATGTTTTAGTGTAATGTGAATCCTCCCACTCAAACAGGTAGCAAGTGTGCAGCTTTGGCTTTTTTTTTTTCTATCATACATACTTAGATTAATCTTATAAGTGTTTGATTTATTCCTGTATTTCTGAAATAAATGAGCATATTTATTTCTGCTGGTTGGGTCACCCACAATAAATTGGCATGGCACCCTTTCCAGCCAACTGCTTTAGCAAGCACCTCACCTGCCAGCACTTTGGCAGGATTCTGGACTTTTAGAAGCAAAAATAGCAATGGGAGAAAGCCCTGCAAAACCTGCAATAGTGAGATAGAAAGCCCTGAAATAAAAATGGAGTTACTTTCCTATGAAATCTAGCTGGATGTTTTAATTATTAATTTCCATCTTTAGTTATTTAATTCTTGGGTGCCCTAGGAACACGATAAATGAGTGTAGTGATGATAAATGGGTTTGTGAGAGCAATTGGAGCCAATTTCTTATTTCATTTCTGGTAATTTATATCTGGGGAAAGTTCCTGACTTCAGAGATGACTGTGCTTACGTAAGGGAATGGGAATCAGCTGGGAGAATTTAGAGAAATCCAAAGATTTTGAATAAAAAGAAAAGATCATATTTGGTATGACACATCTACAAGGACCAGTGTCTGTCTTATTAAAAGAATTGCATTTTCCAGGGCATAGTTTCCAGTGGTAATAAATACACCTCTTTTTTTTT
Source organism: Corythornis vintsioides (assembly GCA_025447755.1). Classification (NCBI taxonomy): domain Eukaryota; kingdom Metazoa; phylum Chordata; class Aves; order Coraciiformes; family Alcedinidae; genus Corythornis; species Corythornis vintsioides. The sequence goes on from JAOEGS010002176.1 coordinate 7,990, forward strand.
TTTTTTAATGTATAGAACACCAGTGGTATTTATCTAATTGTTACAGAGTTAAATGCATTATGATATAGTTAATAGTGTGTGTACATAGTGATAAGGTACCTAAAGCAGTTTAATTTTTGTCACTATTACAAATTCTACCCCTTTTTTGGGGGGAAAGTTGTTCTCCCAGTCCTCTTTTTTGCTTCTCCTAAAATGATGAGTTAATAATAGTATTTAATGACACCATCAATTACTTCTTTCACTTAGAAGTAAGGTGTGATATAACTCATTTTAATGTGTACTATGAATCCTCATTTGTGTTTAGTTGTATCTAGGTTGTCCCTAAATATCTTTAGGTTTCATATAAACAAGGAATTGTAAGCATACAAGTGTGTTAATTTCCACTGTTCAGCCAGTAAACTTTCTTCAGAAGAAACAATTACTTGTGACAGGTTGGGTAGCAAAGGCATTAAAAGCCAGTAATCCTATGTCAGCTTTTCTTCCCTTCATTTTAAATCAGATTTATTGTGTCTGTCTTCTTTTTGGAGTGATTTACATGACTATGAGCTGCTGGCTGCATTATACAACCCTCCCTCCAGGATTTGTGTTTATATTGTAGCCATCACTTCTTTCAAGTTTGTATTTATTGTAAGATTATGTTTTATGTGTCCATAATACAAGGGGGATGTGCAGTATAATGGGAAGCTTCTCCTTTTTGTGTTACAGCACATCAAACACTTCACTGTCTGCACAAAATGCACACCCACAGCAGACTGGCTTTTATTTCAGGGTGGTTTTGTGGAGCAAGGAGACAGTGAAGTAGAGAAAGCAAAGCTTGCACTCGTAGGTCACAACTCTGTTGTTACCCATATTGTCCCCATATCCATCTAGGGCAATAAATGTAAATATTTCAGGTCAGCTGAGAACAGTGTGAAACCCTGAAAATGGTCTTGAAATCACATCTGCTGCAGCCTTCCTCTCAGTGTTGCAGAGAAACACTCTGTCAGCTAAATGTAGCTGTTGGCAAAGGTTGCTAAAGCACAGGGCCATGTAGCCACTGGGATTGATTTTGATAATGTGCAGCAATATTCAATAAGTCATTAACGAGATTAATGAACTCTAATAAAAAATGCAGGCTCCCATTCCATATTTTACTCAGCTCACTGTAGCTTAAAATTGCGTTTTATGATTTTATTAGACATATTACTTAATTTTTCTCAAACTGGTCATTTTATTTAAGTTAAAACATATTAAATAGATTTTTTCCCACAGAGAAATAGGATTTAAAAAAAAAAAAGGCTTAATATAATAAAGTACCTTTATAATATAAATAGGTATCTAATCAATAGGCTCAACTCTGCTCTATAGCAGTAGCACGAGGCTTAGAGTGAGCCTTTGAGACTCAAAGTGCACTCCCACAGAGAAACTGTCCCATGTCATAACACAGTTACCATTTATTTCTCCCCTTGTGCCAGTTTTACTTAATTAATAACTGCCTTGAGTCCTCTTTTATAAAGCTTTGCTCTGGAGACCAGCTCCAATATAGAGTATTTTTGTGATTTAAAAGTTAATTTTAAGGACATATAGGGTGTTGCAACATGTAGGAACACAAGACTCATATGAATCAAAAATAAGCTAAGTCCTGGATTGATTGGTTTAATAACATTTTTTAATAAAGTAAACTGAATGCATCTTATTCCTGTGGGCTCGTGGGATGTAGAGTAGGAAGTCTCAGTCTCTTTATAACTTGTTAACTTTGATTTCACAAAGGATATTAGAGTGCTATGATTTGCAACTATTGTTTTATATGCACAGCTCTTATTTGAAAAGACATCTCCATTACACTTGAAAATGAATATATTTACCAGATATAAGTGAGCTTTCAAATTCAGCTATCAAGTGCAATCTGGGTATTTATTTGAACACTCTATTTCGAGCAGTTCTTTTGTACTTTCAGAGTTTCTTCTATGAGCTTTGTGGTCCTGAGGCAGTACTTCTGGGAAGTGATCTTCCTGGGAGGAGATGATTAATAGCACACTTCAGTGATTTCCTCAGCTACGACTTCAGTTAAATGTTTGCTTCTTAGAAAATCTCACCAAAACCCCATTTCTTTTCAACATATGCTTCTATCATTCATCCCAATTCCATTCTCCTGTTTTGCCTTTATGTGGGAAGAGAGAGACTTGCTACAGTGATTAAAATATTATGATAAACCATCTGGGAAAGTGCTGGCTTGTACCCAGTGTTAACTTACTGTACTCTTCTCACAAAACTTCTCTAGAAAAGCCACTAGCTTATGGATTCCAGGAAGGCCTTTAAGAGGTGATAAATACAGGCAGTAACCTTCAAACTAGAGCTGATTTTGGATCTCTAAACTTCATTCATTTTCAGCAGAAGACATGCTTCCAAATGGAAGCACCTCCTTCCAGAGGAGGTGATCACTCTGATCCTGATTTCACCAAATAATTTTGCACACTGTCAGAATTTTGGGGGCACAAAAAAAAAAAAAGATGAATTAGCTGTTTCAGGGGACTTTGAGAAGTATTCTGAAATCTGTTACAGTTATGGGCATGTAGCTTAATCATGATGGATGAGATTCAGCTTGGTGTCTTACAGGAAGAAGCTTGGGAAGAGATATCATGAGGTGAGAAAACAGCAAACTGGAAGGAGAGCCATTATGGAATAGGATGGGTACAGTTATTAAGTTGGAGAATTCAGTAAGAGGATACAAAGTGAGTTTATAGCCTGAAAATGTGTTAGTTAATATTTATAATGTGCATCCATCTTTCTCTGTTCCTTGGCTGTTCACTCAGCCTTAGTGTTGGCTGGTCTCATAGCAAGTGAAAATGGTTATACAAAGTGAAGTGATTAACATCTGTTTGAGCCAATTGGAAGGTTATTTTTGTCTTTTGCATTGCTGCTTTATGTACAGCATATATGTGCAGTGCATGAGGTACTCTGCTAACAACACAGATAGATGTTTTATTGATCTCCTCTGTTCCACTTCACTAACTCTGCCTATTTTCAGTGAGGCAGAGCACCAGGATAATCAAGGATGCATTTAATGTTAAGAGTGCACGTAGCTGTCTGGAGAAGCTGAGGCTAATGAATTCAAAGAGCTAACAGGCTTCTGAAATGTATGGTGAAGAGAGGATGAGCAGGGGGAAAAAAATAAAAAAAAACCCAAAACATTCTGAGGTAGTGAGGTTAAAATGATTTAAAACACATTGGAGACCTAAAAATAGGAGTTGTCATTTAAAATGGCAAATGCAAATTGGACTCTGAAATTAAAAGACGTCTAGGCAGATTTTGAAAATGAGAGTTCTGTGTTCCAAGTCATGTATATGCTCTTGAAATCACTCACATAAACTGACAGATTTTATGCAATGCAAAAAAAAATAAGAAGAGAGTTATTAAGCAGAATGGTGAGAAATAAAGGGGTTGTGTCTGTATACATTTTCAAAGCCATTCTTATATAGAAAGTCTCAGTAGAAAAAAAACCCTACTTGGTAAACATTGAGAAATATAAATGCTTGAGCAGACTAGAAACACACACAGAGAAAAATTAGAATCTGATTAATTATTAAAGTAACAACTTTAGTAATATCTTTCCCCTGTAGACATACTTATATTTTCCCAATTATCTTAATACGTGTTATACTGCTATGTCTTTATGTACAAGAGTATACATATTATCCAAATGGATTCAGTTAAACCCATATCAACAGTCAAGTGTCTCAAAAATTAGGAAATAGCTGATATTAGCAGTTTGAGGGCATGCTTAATTTATCCCAGTTTATATTTTGGTAATGTTAATTGCATGGCCATATTTTTTTTCTTCTGTAGAAAATATCCTAAGTGTGTAGTAATTTTCCTACAATTTGAAATGTACAAAGGGGAATTAAACTAATTAAATGAGCAAAAGAATAAAACCACGAGACAAGGACAAATGCTTTACTCCTTCTGGTATCTCAAGATCAGCTGCTAGGCTGAGTCTTTATATTTTTCTTAACAATCCTGTAAAAAAATGGAGGGAAGATTAATTAAATTATTAAATTTACATCTCATACTGTATTGTGAAGTGCTAAGATAATGCTATGAAGAGAAATAAATCCATTAAACTGGACTCAATAACAGTAATGATAGTGAAATGAAATGCATGATAATCCATGTTTTCCCTTATTAACACATCATGGAAGCCACTTATGTAAATGTGCAGTTCCTGGGTAGCATTTTTACCCCAGTTTCACAGAAGGGGTACTTAAAACCCAGAGATACAGTTAATTGGCCTGAAGTCCCACCAGACCAGAGATAGGAATTAAGATTTCCATGTTCCAGGTTAGCATCTGGGGGACATGGTTTAGGGACCCTGGCAGTGCAGGGTGAAAGATTGGACTTGGTGATCTTAAAGGTTTCTTCCAACCAAACGATTCTATGACCCGGAGCCTCTGCCAAATCTCCTTGGTTTCCTAGAACTCTTGTTCAGCTTTGGGGAAAGGGGCTATTTTCCTTTATTATTATTGAATTCCTCCAGTGCCCCTGTTTTGAGGAGGTGCATGAATGGGAAGTGCAGAGGTGCCTGTTTGAGTGTAGCATCAGCTGTAGTGATCTTCACTGACTTCCTTGAGAAGATAAGCCAGAAAATGTTGTCATTAATGGTTTAGTGTATCAGAAGAGATGTTTTCTAAACAGGAGCTTGTATATCTGCTTCAGAACAGCTGCTGCTTTCATACAAAGCCTACAGTAGTTGAATAGTCCTGTCATTTACTCCGTATATACCCTCTCCTCCTTTTTAAATCCTACAAGTTCCTACTGCCTGGGACAACTTTTCTCTCCCATTTCACTCACACCACTTTGCCATCCCAAATCCTTTATACTCAGGATGTTAACATTTCCTGCCATAGCAACCAGGTTTGCTTATTATGTGTTTTGTCAAGACCTTAAATAGCAGGAGCTCTTTGTGTCAAAGGCACTGAAAGTCTTAGGTGATTTTAACAGGAAAAAACCCCAAACAACTAGTGCTTAATCAAAAAGCTATTAGGAAAATTACTTGCAAGGGTGTATTCTGCAAATCCAGTGCCTTAGGTTCTCACAGAAGGCCACCAAAATGTGTGAAATGGACTAACAATATTCCAAATGGTGTATTGAGGAAAAGTAATGGATCGGAGAAGTAAACTGGTGCAAGAGGGGGATTTTTCTGTTGAAACAAAACACTGTAAGTCAATATATGAACTAATACCATGCTAACTAAAAGTCATTTTATTATACTATGCAATAATGAACCTATAACTCCCGCCCTTTGCACCGTCACCGGCAGGTTCCCTCAAAGTAAGGAGGGGCGGCTCCTGCTCGGGGCTGCAGAGAGGCGGGAAGCAGAAGGCGGGAAGCAGAAGGCGGGAAGCGCTGTCTCTCAGGCATAGAGCCCTGTCTCGCAGTGGCTGCTGAGGGAGGGAGTAATTTCCCAGTCTTTCATGTGGCAAGTTGTCAGAGAAAAAAAGCCAGATTTAGTCTTTTTCCCTTTTTTTTTTTTTTTCCTTAATGAAAATTCTCTCGTTTTTGTTGAATGTTTGTTTTGAAGCAGCTGTAAAAGCCCAGGGGCTCTCAGGCTCTGTTTCTTGATACTGCCTGTGGAGGAGCTACCTCCAGAATCAGCTAGGAACCTTTACTAGGGATTAATGAGAATAAATAAGTGGTTTTTTACATGCATTTTAAAAGGTGAAAGAGGCTGATTCAGAACATGATTCCACTGTTAGTACCCTGAGAGGCAGTACATCTTGCCATAGGATTCAATTGGAAAATGTTGGAGTTTTCTTGCTCATGTAGGGCTTAAACTTCCCTGAGGGCCAAGAGTAGTTATTTATTTCTCTGACTGTGCAGCACTGGCTACTTCTTTCTCCTTAATATTAGAAGAATGTTGGTAGTAACTCCAGTAAGCATATTTCATAATGGTTTCTATTTGGGCAACTGCTGTTTTTTGACATATCAGAGGCTCCTTTGCCATCCTCATGTTAACACTGACAAAACTGAGAGGGCAGCTCAGGCATGAGAATAAATGCTTGAGGTTAGGGGTTGGGTGAAAACACTGAAGATGACTTTTCAGCTGCCTTTCCCCTGGAACCACGACTTACAATAAGGTCTAGATTTGTCTCCTTCCTGTTGGGCTGAAAATTTTCAGCTTGCTTCAACTTTTCAGCTTCAAGTTTCCCATGATGTAAAACAAGGAAAGAGTTATTTTCATTCTGTGCCAACCAAAGGCTTAGCTGATGTTGAATAACAATAAGTGTGAAATACACTTAGAAGTGTATTTGTGATCCTTGTTATGAAGAAGTGTCAAACACAAGTGAGCATATAGTAATATTACTGCAGGGCTTATCAGCCTTAAAGATAACTGAATAAGCAGGTCCTCTTTTCATTCCAGCATTTTTGCAGAGGGAAGAACTGCTCTGATTTGTCTGTGTGATGTGTTTGGAGAGTTGTGTGAAATCTGTGAAGGCCAGGAGAGAGAAGAGGAGATTCCTAAGCAAAATGTTACATGTGAATATTAAAAGGGGGTGAGATCAGGAGGGAAATAGCAGTTTCTCTTACTGGGGAGTTCTCTTAGAGTGTTTTACCAATGGGTGAAAAATAGCAGTTCAAAGTAAGCAAGAGTCCCTCTGTGGCCTGAAGCAGATCAGGTTCTGAAGTTCACATATGTGCATGTTGCACTGAGAAGCTGGTAGGTCTGAAAATGTTGCATTTACTAAATGTCAGCAGTTGAACATGACAAACATTTATGTTTGAAGTATTTTATAATCCAAGATGTTAATTTTTACCTTTTTAATTTATTTTTTTTTTATTAGCTCTGGATCACAAGGATTGAAGCAGCTTCTCTTGAACATGGTTCAAAATACTCAACTTTCATAAGCAATCTGCTTAAGGTAAGGATGGTATTTCAAGAATAATTACTGTAAAACAACAAATTGGAGAAAAATGTCTGATAGAGGTCTTCTGATGTACCAGGTCCATTAATACTTGAAAGATTTCAGAGTTTTACAACATATGTAGTCTGACAAAACACATGAATTAGACAGTAACCAGCAACCCTCTGAAGCTGCAACCTCCACTTGCCAGTCTTGAAAAGTAATGGTGGGGACTCCAAACCAGGTCCTGAGCAGGCAGTAGGACACAGAGTGTGGCAGAGGGATTAAAAAGCTCCTTCTATCCCATTGAATTTATATCAGACTGAATTTATATCAGACACCTCTTGTTCTTAAACATGCTGGGAATTGGTTTTAATTTGTTGATATTGGAAATGTCACATTAAAACTTGCTTCTCTTGTGTGGGGTCAGAACAAAAAGGTAGTCTTTCTGCTTCTTGAAGTAGAGCCACATAGGAATTCATGGAATATTTCCAAGCACTTTATCTGTGTTTCAAATATATAGATAACTTGGTAGCTTTTCTGATATGCTTAAGTCATTTTCTAAGTAGTCTGACATGGTTCCTGTGATGCAATAGCAGTTGCTGCAATTTGCATACTTGTTCTCCTGGTTACTCTTGTCATACTGTACTGGAACAAGCACTACCTAAAAACTTACTTTTTTTCTCTCCCCTCAAGATACCTGTCCCTTTAATTCTTGTCTCAGAGTAGGTTGGGGTTTTTTGTTTGTTGTTTCTTAGGGTTTTGCTTTTATTTGTTGCTTGGTCTGTTTGTTTGGGTTTCTTGGCTTTGTTTGGTTTTCTTGATGGTGTTTTGCTTGTCCCTCTGCTGGGCCCAGGCACTCCACTAATGCAGGAACTTTGGTGTTTCCTTCACCCTGTCTCTATACTCTGTATAGTGAGTGTTATTTTGATTTAAAATGGTCTAGTTAAGCCTTCAATTTTCAGTCCCCAAAATCTGAATAACTGGCAACAGGTACTCAAAAGTGGCCTCAAAAGAATAAATGTATGTTGACATATTTAGCTCTATTTACTAGAGACCAGGCCTGCTGGCAACAGATGGGAATAGCCTATCCCACAGAGGGGAATAGTCCCAGAAGTTCCTGGAGTGTGTGGGAGACAACTTCCTGACACAGATGGTGAGGGAGCCAACAAGGGGAAGCACATTCTTGAACCTGCTGCTTGTTTACAGAGAATTGTTTACTTGTTTGTGGGAGATGTAATGCTTGGAGGCCATCTCGGGCAAGATAATCAGGAAATAATTCAATTTTTTGCTTCTTGGTTGAGCAAGGAGTGGAGGGTGTCAGCAGAACTGCCCCCTTGGACTTCCAGTGGCTAGAATTTGGGGTTTTTTTGACCATGGTTGAGCATCCCTTAGGAGGCAGTTCAGGAAGGCTGGACATGCTTTCAGGAAGTAATTTTCAAGCTGGCTGTCCCCAAGTCATGGAAGATGGCAGGGAAGGAGACCAGCCTGGCTGAACAGAGAGCTTTGGCTGGAAATGAGGAATAAAAGGAAGGTTTATGGTCTTTGGAAGAGGGGACATGCAATTTATGAAGATTACAACTACACAGTGAAGCTGAAGGGAGAACCTCCACCCTTTCTTGGGTGCAGAGGGAAATGGTGACCAAGGGTCACAAATAGGCTGAGGTACTTAATAGATGGCAAGATCTGCAAGGTTTAGGGGTGTGAATCCCTATTTAAATGCATATTCTCTGAATAGTGCATTTTGAAAGTCTATCATAAAATCAACCCTTTTCACACTGCATTTAAATCTGTACTCTGCCTTCAATATTGCTGTAATCTCAGTGGGGCTTAAACTTATGCTTTAATGCTGCCCTTAAGAGAAATTTTCCTGAGGAAATAATTTTCTGAAACGTGGCCCATAAATGCTCTGAAAACAGCAAAGCATCCTTGCCTTCCCATTTCATCAACCTCAGATCAATTATAAAAATACAGATTTTTTAAAAGTTCCTCAGAACAAGCTCTTTGTCACACATCTGACACACGTGTCAGTCACATTTCTAGCCAGCAGTTTGAAAACCAACCTGCAGAAGCAGCTGCCTTTGTCATAAATTAATCTTGACAGCTTTTCTGCAGGGCATTCAATTAGGCTCTTTTCTTTTTTTGAAGAGAAAAAAAAAAAAGAATGAAAGTGTCATTCCAAATGGGATGAGCAGATGCTGTTTTACAGGAGACCTACACATACAGCTTTTTGTTCAGACTCCATGACTGTCAGGAACCTGCAATGCCAAGTGCTGGATTAAAAAGCCCTTAAAAACCCTCATTACAATGACATAAAGATACCTGCTTTTGCTGTCTGAGGGGATGCATGTGCTGGATACTGGGCATTGATCCAGTGATTTCTGCCTGAATCTTCAGCAAGCCTTAAACTTCAGGTGTGAATGGGCATGTGGGAACCCCCTGTGTATGGCTGAGTAGAGGGCCAGGTTCTGGATTTGCACTGACTTTCTATTATTCACTGATACATCTGACTAGAAACCAGATAAAAGCACTTAGGACAGGCACAAGTGAATGTGCAAAGGAGGCCAAATAACATCCCTCCACACACTCTGGATATGCAGCACACCAGCATTCCTCAACTGCTGCCTCTCTGTTCTATTAAAGCTGCACCTGGCTGCTTAACCAGGTATGTGATAAATTAGTTTGCAGAGGAAAAAAGATGTATATGAAAATGTTTTCATGCACCATGCAGCATGGGAGAAGTTGTGGGGAGCTGAAGCTGATGGTAACTTGCAGCCATCAGATCCTTATGGTGGTGACTCAAAGTCTCAACCCCCATTCCTCTGAGTACAAGGTTTTTTCTGATTCATGAATTCTGAACTGCAGGTGGTTCTTGGGTAGCTAGAAAATGTCTGAAACTGTTAATTTCCATTTTGTCTCCCAGAACCAAATGCCCAGCAAACAACCAGTTTATGAACTAAGACTTAAAGAGCTAGAATGAGAAACATCATTCTCCTGAAAGTATCAAGAGACTTTTTTTTTCTAGAATCCAGCTTGTTCTTTAAAGCAGCTATGATTTCACTAATAGTACTAATTGCATTCTCTCAGCTGATATTCCAACATCTAGAAAAAAAAAAGAGAAGGGAATGACCAGCCTCTCAGATCTGTCAGGATCACTGCCTGTGTAGCTTCTCCATAAGCCAGTTCTGCCCAACTGAGCTGCCTTAGATAACCCTGTTATTAGAGGTGCTTTAGCTGTTGGATCTATATAGACAGAACTGGGGTAGAAGCAATTACACATGCCATATATATTTGACAATTTGGAGAAGTCTGTAACCTCCAGTAGTTATGAAATTGGTGATGGGATCAGCAGAAAGTCGAGTTGATAACCTCTTAGTTGCTGCCCAAACAGCATTATTTATCATCAAGGACCCTAAGTGGGCAAGTGGCATTCATTAATACCAAAAAAGCAATAGAATTATGAAAATGTGACAGGGTTACTGCTTCTTAAAAATGGCAGAATTGGATTTATTCCAGTATGTCCCCATTATTCCAGTATGTCCCCATTCCTAATAACCTAGTAGTGTGTGAACTGAAAAGTGTCCCTTTTTTTGTGTGACATCACTTTCAGATTTGACCTTGAGAAGGGGATTTGGTGTCAACTACTAGAAGAAGAAAAGACACAAAAGAATTTGAAAACCAAAAATACTTGTCCATGAACCAGGAAAACCTTTTAAAAAACTTTAGAGTTTTAAACTTCAGTATTTAGGGCATTGCAGTGTTAATGAGGACAGTTGTGTAAATGCAAATACTATCTGTTATCCTGTAGTAAAGCCTGGAGATCTAGGTTTATTTTAAAACTAAACCTGATGTTTAATGCAAAATTTATTTTCACTTGTATCTTGAAGTCTTTATGAACAGTTAACACGAAGATGAATATTTTTCCTAATTACACTTTTGTAGGGGTTTTTTGAATTTTCTCAGTCCAGATGCCTTTTTGCCAGCTTAGCAGTGTCCTGTCCAGCAGGTGTTGCTGCAAAAGTTGGGGCATCCTCTCTCATCCTGCCTTGAACAGGAGCTGTAGGTGAGATGGTATTGAACATGGAAAGGAAATGAAGAGCTCACATGGGAGACTTTCATACAGCCTAAAAGATAAATGTAAAACAAAACCTAATTCATTAGGTGCAGACACTTGGAAGCATATTAGCATTTTCATGTTTGCTTAGACTCACTCCTAATTAGTTTAGTTGCTGCATACTTCTCTCAAGGGAATAAATTACTGAAAAAAAAAAAAATCCCTTCCCAAATACTGCATTTAGTGAGGTAAAACAGCAGATAGTAAAAGAACTACAGCTAATCCAGAAAAAAACTGCATATACTCATCTAAGGCAGTATCCCCCCCTTTTTTTTTCCCCACCAGGAAAATGTTTCCAGAACAGGAAGAAAAGTAGAACCTCCCAAGAAAAGGCTGATTCTGACATTTAATATTGAAACATGTGTTTCTGGCAGGTATTTCTACCTTGAACAATGAAAAAAAAATACTTCTCTAAGTTATACTTCTGCCCTATTTTAAGGAAAACAACCACCAACCTGTTCCAGAACTTGCTGAGCAGAGCACTGGCCACATGGTTAAGTGACAAGAGCAGCATTTCAGCAGGGCTGTTGCTGAGTGTTTGCTTTGCTGGGTACAAGATCTGTGTCTAGGGCTGGCAGCAGTGGCAGGAGAAAAGAAAAACCAGACCCTGCTTGTGGGAGGGCTGAGTTGGTACTTGTGTTTAGTACATTTTGTAGTTGTTTCTGGGTTCTGTGAACAGATGTGTGTTTATGAACCTAAATAAACAACCAAGAGAGCACAGGAACACCTGGGATGACTAGCAGAAGGGTGGTCATCTGTTCAAGCCTTCAGTTCCATTTTCTCTATAATTAGTTGTCTAATTGCTAGTCCAGAGTTGTAGCTGATGTATTTACACGTGTAATTAATTATACTTAAAAAAAAAAAAAAATCAAACAACTATTTGCAGTTGTTCATCCTTTTTTTTTCTTCATTTGTGGAATGTCAAAGCTATCACACTACTGAACTATCAGATTGATTTATGGGCTGAGTTATGGCTTCATTCTGCATATGTCTGTAGAAGGACATGTTGCCTAATTACTTCTCAGGCTAAGTGGGGAAATAATATGAATATCAGTTGCAGCTACATTCAGCATTGTGGCCAGTGGTAGGCAGGGCTGGAATACCTTAGCAGCATGGATGGGGAGAGAGCTGGGACACCCTAGCTAGCCATAATTTTTAATCTCATATTTTAATTAAGAAATGGGCCCCATTGACTTGTAGCAGTCTGATCAGCTTTCTGAAAGCTGAATTTGGAGAGGGAACTTAGATTGCTAGTTTCATGAGACATGTGGCAAATGTCTGGTAGTGGGTGAAATGTTAATACTCACCTGTGAGAGAACTCTGATGTTATGAGGTGCCCAAAGAACAGCTTTGGAAACATGCCATTTTTCACTTTGTGATGCTGTTCACTGTTAGTGAGGCTGAGACCATGGGACAGGGCAGTTGCAAGTGGCCCTGATCCACAGCTGAACACCCTTGAGTTTCTGAAGCTGTGGCTGCTGAGGGCTTTGGCTGAGCTGCTGTTTTTGCTTTGAGTCCCCTCTCTTCCTGGTTTAAAGCTCTGTTGGTGCTTTCATTTTTGTTCAGCTGCAGGATCCCTGTGGACGTGCCCTCTTCCCCTTTGCCCCATGCGAGAATGTGGATATTCCTCACTGCCCATTCCTCCTGTTTCTTCTTTCATCAGGTTTCTATGAAGCCACCTCAAATCTCACCTTTCATTGTCTTTGTCTAGGATATGTCATCCTGTTGCCAGCACGTTTAACTCCACTGTGACAGAGGAGAGAGACCAGGCAAGCTGCTGCTCTGTTATTCAAGCTGCACAGGAAAATCAAAGGCACATAAAAGAGAAGAGCATCACTAACAAGTTTTGCAAGTCTATCCAATATTAATGCAAGTTGAAAAGAATTGCAGTTTTGTTTTGAAGACCACTTCAAATGCTGATCAGTATTTCTAGAATTAACTGAGTGTTGGAGAAAACTGAAGGAGTTTACAGATTTTGGTTTTGTCTTGAAAATGGTGAGCCACATTCAGTCTGTGTTACAGTCACTGCAGAGTCTGAGCCAGAAACAAAGACTGAGGAGGGAACCTCATCAGGAAGAAATATTCACAACTGCTGAATGATTTCCAGGACAAACATGTCCATGACACTGTGAGATCAAGTGCACCCTCCCAAACCCCTCTGGCTGTAAGCAGAATTAAGAACACTTGTTATTGTGTTCAGTGTGTAGAAGATGAAAAACTCTGTGTTCTGGGAATAGGACTACTTGGGTTTGCAGACTGAAGATGTTAGGGCATAAAAGGTATTAGATGAGATCCTGTTCTCTGCTCTGGAACACTGTCCAGTTAATGCCTTGCAGAGCTTAGCAGGTGTATCAAAGGACCAGCAGTGATGGACTGTGAACCTGATAATTACAGTACAATTAATTTTTCATAGCTTTAAAATATGATAGCTATATCAAACATCAATTTGCCTTTATTCTTAAGCATTAGTATAGCCCCACTTTGGGAAGGATATAAATATATTACATTGGAAAATACTCCTTTAACTTGTATTTTTCTGGCCTAAATCTTATAGTTGTATTTAATATTAGAAATAATGAAATATGGAAGACTGCTCTTCAGAAAACTATCAGAGAAAATGAAAAAAGTCAGCATGCAAGTCAGCAGACAAAGAAAATGAGCAGGCTGCAAATAAAGCAAAAAGAAATATGCCTGAGCAAGATGATGATCTCAGTGACTGATCCAGGCTACAAGATCCACTAGAATTTGATGTTTTGGGAAGAGCTACAGGAATTCTGCAGTAGGCAATTGAAGATTCCCTTTTTAAGGGGATGAATTTCTTTCAAACCTTTGCTACCCAGACTCCAGACCTGTGGTGTAAGATGTTGTATTCTTTCTAAAGCTGTTTAATGGTAGACTTAACTGTAGAGACTCTTGCTGCTCCTATTCATCCCTGAAGCCTGCTAAACCAGTCACTCCAGTAATAAGTTGCAGTAGTTAGATGAAAACTGCTTCAAGAAGAGAAGCAAAAAGCAGAACCTTTAGAAACTTAAAGAACTTGGGATTGATTTTGGTGTGTACTTAACTCTCAGTGATACTGGCAAATAACTTTTCATTAGAGAAAATATAACTAGGTCACAGCACCCCCCAAGGAAAAAAAAAACCAAATAAACAACAAAAACCCAGTGACAACAGAAACCAAAACACAAAGGGGGGAAAAAAAACCAACAACCCAAATAAAATAAGCCACGGTCATTTCTATGGATTTTAGCTCAGGAATACAAAGAGAAAGCAACAGAATTAAGATGGCTAAAAAAAGATTCTGTCTTTCCAAACTGTGAAATAGCTCCCAGCTAACTGGGGAGATGATAGCAAAGATGCTACACAGTAGTTTCAGTGGTGTGGGAAAAATGGAGAGCTGGGTTAATTTGCCCAAACCCAGCCATCCAGCATCAGCAGTGCATCAGTAGGCTGCTGTTGAGGGATGATGGACCCATGCCTTGGCTATCAGCCACTCTGAGGGGCTGTGCCCACATGAAACCAGTGGCCACCTGGTGGATCCAGAAGCAAGAGGTAAATCCAGATAATTTCATCTCATTTGTCTGTATGTCAGACTAATGATCAGTGTTAGGTGATACTAAAGAAGCAGTTTCACTGCAGTAGGCAGCTGTGACTCCCATAGGTAAAACACTGAATTAATATCCTGCAGAAATTTCTGGGTGTTTCAAGCTCTTTCACACAGATGCAAAATCAAATACAAAAAGTTGCTTCTATATTGAACTATTTACCTGGAGCCTTTTGGTGATGATAGCTAATACTTATTACTCAAGGTAAATCTCATTGCATAGCTTCATTCTTGTCATTAAAAAGAAATACTGCTTTGCTTCACATCTGAAGTGTGCCATGAGCTTATTTTCTTTGACAGATTTTCTTCTGGATATAACTGCTTCTTTATGCTGTTCACCACTGAGCTGTGTATGTTATTTTTTCCCCTCTCTTATTCTTCTCTTTTTTTTCCCCTAGTTTAATTAGTATGGTCACCTGGCTCATCAGAAATGACCTGTGCAGTATCCATGAATCACCTTTTCCAGTTGGTAAGCTTATTTTATGTAGCAGCTGAAGGCTTTGTGCAGTAGCATGCTCTTAAAATAGGGCTGGCAGTTTTTAGGGTATTAATCTGCTGGCAAAACAGAATAAATCAGAAAAGATTTGAGAAAACTTTCTTCTTTAGTCCCATTTCCAGCTGTAGGATTTCAAAAATGCTTTTGGCTGTGGCTGCTTTCAGTGATGGCTCTCCAGGCATCCACATTCCAGTCTCTTAGGTGGGGAAGCCAAAGGAGTAGAGAAGGGAAATTTCTGAAGCTGCTGAAAAAAGTCTGTGAAAACCCATCACAGAATTTAGTGATCTTACAAGTGAAAAGTTTCATCTCACTTAAAGACAACTGGCAGGGGACTGGTATGTGGGGCACAGAGACAGGGCAGGCATGTAGATGTTTGTAGGGATGTGGTGTTTAACTGACAAAAAGCTTCCACTCTGTAGCTCGGGTTCTGTGAAGACACATTTTGTGTACCTAAAGCTTGTAATGTTTCTAAAAATCTTTTAAACTACTTAATCATAAAATAAGCTATAGCTTTAGGAAACTTTTTAAATGCAGTTGCAGCTTCCAGAGGTTCAAATAAAGAATATGGGGAGGGTGGGGGTGGGGGGAACATGAAGCAAGTCAGCCATGACCTTAAATCCTGGTTACTTGGAAGATGCAGTCAGCACTCTGTTTCTGCCTAACACAGTTCACAGTGGGAAGACAGACATTTTGCCTTCTCCATAACAGCTTTTGAAAAGGCAGATGCTTTGGGCTGTCTTGCATTATTTTTGCTTTATAATTAACCATTAACTGATGCCCTTTATGAAAGAAAAATCAGGCACAGCAGCTGGGTTATTTGCCTTTGAAAAGCTGTTACTATGCACACAGCATGCCTTTCTTCTTGTTACTAATAATATCCCAAAGCTGTAAGGAAGGAAAATGCTCCTACACTCACATCATGTCATGTCCAGTACAAGTGAGAGTGCCATAAACATTCAAAAAACATATGACTAGAAACATCTTCATTGGCATGGGCCATCCTGAGGGGTGATAAGGAATAGCTATATGTAAGCATGGGTAGCTCAAGAAATACTTCTATGGAACTGCCAAGATATATTTTTTAATTGTTTCTCCTCACAAGTCACCTGTTTATCTCCACTTTTTTTTGCTCAAAAAGAAGTTGGAACAGAAGTAGAACTCATTAGTGGCTATACTTTTGCAGCAAGAACTGAGGCCCTAACAGCATCTGTTCTAATAATGTCATGGCCCACTGTGGCCAAGGAAATGTATAGACAGCCATAATGCACATGAGCCAGTGTAAATTCTGCCTCAGCACACTGACCCTGGGAAAAATAGTAGCCTGTGAAATGTGTGGGAGAGGCAGTGATTGGAAAACCACACCATCTGTGAGCTCCCACTGAAGACAGTCCACTAAGTTCAGTAAGTGGTCCCAAAAGGTTGGTAGCATCTTGGGGGTTCATGGGAGCCAAGTCAAGGAGTTTTTAAAGTATTTTGAGCAGATTTAGAAGTTTGTAGCAGGGTCAGTGGATTTGGGAGCCTGTGTAAAGGAGAAAGTCAGTGGGATGCAAGGCAAGCTCCTGTGACAGACTCTAGGAGTCACTCCTTCACCAGGGGCATTTTTACTTTGCAAATCAGTGGGGTATGAACACCTCACATACTTATGAAGTTCTCCTTAGTAATTATAAGGCTTTATTTCTATTATAACAAATGTCACTCATATTGATAATAAAAGCATTAGGCTGGTGTTTCAACAAAGAGCTCAGCAGAAGATACTATTATATTTAGAATTCCCTTTTTTAAATAATTTGCCTTCTTTAATTGGAAACCTAATTCAAATATGGAATATGCAGCTTTTAAAAAGTTGATTCTGATTTTTTTTTTTTCCCTGCAGTTGCCTTTCCAGATGCCTTCTCAACACACTACAAAAGTCAGTTATCAAGAGTAATGCATAAAAAAGATGGATGAAGAGATGTAGAACATTATTGTCTGGTGGTGGTAAGCTTGACAGTTGTCAACTCTGCCTGTGTGCACATCTCATACTCTGTATTATTTATTCATCTGAAACACATTGGAAAATGAAGGAGATGAAAGGTAATGTAAGGTAAATTAAACCTATTTAGGGCAACTAGAGATCCAAATGGGATTAAGTACTTGCAGGAGCAGAGCACCTGGGTATTGGTAGCTGCTTCCATACATCAAATGTTTCACTTAAAAAAAAATGACTGGCATTATCTAAGAGTAGTGAGCATCTCTAGCCCCAAAGCATCTTCAGTTTATTCTTCTGAATATGCACATAATAAATATTTAATACGTTAAACTCCAAGTCTTCAAATGATTGAAGGAGACAAAAGTAGGAAAAAAAGAGAAAAAAAAGCAAGCAAAGAAGCAGCAATCTGAAGAGGAAACTGGGTGCACCCAAGATGTATTAATTGCAGGGTTCACCTTGCAGTGAAATACCAAACCCACATGAAGAGAACTGGAAAGTGCAGTACAGGTGAGGACCCTCAGGCTAAGCAGGTCTGTCCTGGTACAAGCATAACTGAGGGCAGATGGTGATTAAACATTCTTGTGTACCTTTTCATGCTGAGCTAGAGCAGAAAGTAAAACCACCAGAGTTTCAGATTTTCTCATCTCCTTGTGTTTGAATTGCATTTGATTTCATGTAGCTTAGCTCAAGGCAGTGGAATTGTTCAGGGTATCCGTATTTTTCAGCTGCTGTTGGGTGTTGAGCTGGTATAATACCACTGCTGCTAGATGTTCCATGAAGGGTGGTGGGTTGACCTCTTTCTGCACAGCTTTGTGCTGTGAAGTATTCTTACCACTGTGATTTGCATTCCCCTTGCTCCATTTTATCCCTGTTACATGGTAGTAAATGAAAAACCTGGGTAGAGTTGTATTAATCATAACAATCAGGAGTTGGCCTTGAAAACATTAAGTGCTTCAAGCTGAATTTCTTTCAAATAACTGCTTAACTAGTCCACTTAAGGTTCCTGTATTTACTATTTTGCTGGTTTATTTATGTGGGCAGTAGGATTTCAGGCACTATACAGCATAGAAGTGATGGGTGTTGTTTTTTTCTCATCTTTTGTCCCCCCCTTAACCATGTTAGGGCACAGCAGCTCTTCACAGAGCAGTGTTGTCATCTGCAACTGGCAGCTAATCCATAACTCTGCAGACTGTTGATGGCTGATTTGATTCTAGATCTCATTAAAGCAATTGCTATAGCAAGTATTCACAACACTCAAAAAATACCCCAGTATTTTTGTTGGAGTGCTGGGGTTTTTCCTTACAAAAAAAAAAATGGAGGAAGCCTCTGCTGAGATGACTACAGGTAATCATGGCATTTTATGACCCCAGAGGTCAATGGTTAGAGCTCTCTGGCAGGGTGTGTGTGCAGCAGTGTAGCTTTTTTCCTTCAGTGTTTTGCACTTAACAACTTTGGAGCTGGGGAATCTTCTCAGCAATAAGTAGGTTAATTTTAAAAGGGTTATTTCTGGTTTCAGATATAAAATAGGTGAATATTTCTTAGAAGAGTGAGAATTAATGACTGTAGTCAGAGGGATCTATTGAGACAAGGGAGAGTTCTGGATTCCAGTTGCTACTTCAGTTAATCCCTAACCATATTGTATTATGTGACTTTTCTTTTGGGTTGAAATCACCATCAATAGATGGTACCTCCCAGACTGACCTTATAAACCTGTGCTTTATATACCTTTTTGCTTTCAAAGCAAAGTGAGGTGTTCTGTTCTGTTGTTTGGTTGGGGTTTTTTTTTTCCTAAATCTCATTGTATTTTGGTTTGATACAGACTAAAATCACAGTGGTTTAGAGATGTATTTTTCACTAAGCATTCTTAGTGTGACTCAGAGTGACTCCTTGCACCAGAAATGGAAATGATGCCATTACAAACCAAGTAGCCATGATGCAGAGAGAAAAATATATTTTTCATACCATTTGATGAACATAAAGCTAATGTAAAGAACCCCATTTCTTTTGTGGAAAATAGAATTTATTTTCTTTGTGATTATAGAAGTTAGTTGAGATGAGAAAAATGCAAATCTATGCAGTATTATCTTGAAGAGTAGATCAGTGCATAGTGGGGAATGAGCAGACTTCCCTAGTGCTCCAGGACAAATGAAAGCAAAGCTGTTAATCTCCTTACCTTTCAGACAGTGTCACTCATCCATCATCAGCAATTTTAGGGTGCAAGATAGATGATGTCATTTAATTCATTGTATTAGCTTAGCTATTCTTCTGCACATTAACTAAACCTATCATTTAGTTTAGAATGTGTTAGGGGCTAGTCTCTGTGAGGTGTTCTTATCAACAAAACCAAGAGATGCTGTGATTTCTTCTGCTTAGTAACTCTCTTTATGGTGTTCTTCTTGTTGCAAGATTTATTCTTGAGACTGTGCCTTCATTGAGATACATAAGAGTAAATATTTGTGGGCAACCATTGGAAGTATCCACAAGACTAGCAGTGATGCAAAAGCTGGTTAAAGTTGCCAAGTGACAGCAAGGAATTAATTAAGGATAGATGTCCCACATATTTGTTAAATACACCGTGTGGAAATGATTTTCCCTTTGCATGCTTCAGAAAGCAGATGCCTGTAGTTCAGCAACTTGCAGCTCTTTGTTTCTTTTTTTGCCCCCTCAGTAGAAAGTGACAACAAGCTGAAGTATTATTCCAATAATCCTCTTGTTTATTGTTGTTTATAAAATGGCTTCGGGCTAAATGTTCATTACACTTTTTTTTCTGTCTGAACTAATCTATATCATGACTTTATGGATGTCCTAAATAAAATGACCCATTTAAAACTTTTGGGAGACTATGTGGAAAGGCACGAGTTGCTGGAAAATTGTACACAACCAAAGGAATTATCTTTTTTTTCACTTGAAGGAGAATGGCAAAATAATAAATTGCAACTGGTGACATTTCCCTATGGTGCCATCTATTTGTAATACACTTACTTAAAGGCTGCATTGGCCATATCCATTCATCTTTCCTCCTGGGTCAATTATGCTGTTTGCATTCAAATCAATCCCTTAATCAAGCCCGTTGATAATTGCAGCAGTCCAAGGGAGATATTTATCATAGAAGTGTACTGAAGGCACTTTGTTCAGCTCAGCCAAGTCTGGCCCATTTATGCAGAAGTGTGTAGTTTATTATCCTCATCAACAGGCTGAGACACAGCCTCAAGACCACCATCTTCAGGCTTCACCATACTGTCTGAACATTGCTAACTACATGAAATTTCAATCAGCTTTGTGTAGATGCTTCTGTCCTTCCAAAGAGAAGCAATCAGACCATACCACGTGGTGTGGAAGTGAGAAAGGGCTGTCAAGTGCAGTTCCTGGACAGAAGATTAACTGTAGCACTGTGGAGGCTTTCTGAAATGGGAATTATGGCCTTGCTGGTGGAAGTTTGTTATGCTAGGACAGGCAAAATGATCTTCTGACCCATCTCCATGAAATA
Source organism: Corythornis vintsioides (assembly GCA_025447755.1). Taxonomy (NCBI): domain Eukaryota; kingdom Metazoa; phylum Chordata; class Aves; order Coraciiformes; family Alcedinidae; genus Corythornis; species Corythornis vintsioides. The sequence continues at coordinate 28,538 of JAOEGS010002176.1, forward strand.
TGCTGGAAGTTTGTCATCTTGTTAGGACTGAAAATTTCATTTAGAAAACAGTACTGTTGTCCAAAGGCTCTGTTGCCTCTGACTTCAGAAACTGCAGTAATTTCAGAAGCCTGCCTCTCCCCCAAAGGGTTGTGTTGTGTGATTGGTGAGAATGCTATTGCATACATGATGGTATGAGGCTGGAAAGAGGTAGGGGTTGTGAAGAGAGATAATACCTCCTATTAGATTAAAATACACAGCCAATAAAAGCCTAGTTAGATTGTTTGGATCACTAGCATGTTTCCACTCTGAAAGAGAAATAACAAGCTTTCATCTGAAGATAGCACTTTAAATATTTTAATTCTTTTATTGAGAGATGAAATGAATGCAGGTTTATCCTCTCTGGTAAAACCATTGTTGATTTTTTGTTTGTTTTCATTTCACAGAAGCATTTGTAATAGCTATTGCTTGTTTAACCTGCTATGAAATTCTAACCAAAAGCTGCTTATAGCTGTCCTTGACCAACAAAAATGTATTGCTTTCATAAATTTCATGATCTTCAACTGCAATTTGGATTTAGTGAGCAGAAGCAGGTGGAGCCATAAAGCCAACAGGTCCAGGTTGCTGTGGAAGGTGTGTTATGTGGGGCCAGCTGGCACAGAGGTCCAGGGGGGTTCAGAACAGAGCCTACACATATTTTGTGACAACTCTTTTGTGATTTGCTGACTGCACAGTGCAGTGGAAGAAAAGGATGAGGGGAGAAGTGCCTTCCTCCCAGTCTCTAATGAGAGCAGTAACTCTCACCTCTAGGTGGTACAAGCTAAAACATCTTCCAGTTTCTGGTGTTCACCTCTTCCTCTCTTCTCAGCTTTAAGGGCTGGATAAACACAGGTTGCCTTAGTTGCATCCTCTACCCCTTACCAAACTGTAAATAACAGCAGCCAGGAAATGTTGGTTCTTTACAAGGGAATCCAGCAAAATCCTTCAGTATTTCAGCTAATGGCATTGTGTGTCTAGATTCCTTAGTGTCCTCTCAAAATTTCCCCCTGCAGCTTTAATACTGAACACTGTGCACTCCTCTGTACATAAAGTGTTGTCCCTAATTAAAAACTGTCATTGTAGATAACTGCTGTTCTGGGGAAAAAAAACCCCATTTTCATTGCAGAAAAGCAAGCAGCCCAGTTCTACAAAGAGGATGCAGTTCTTCAAAAGATGTTGTCGTGTGTAACATCAGAACACAAGCTTAAATGAAAGTGATGAAACTGAGCTTACAGATATTAATTCAAAAGAAATGAACATAGAAACGATTTATTTTTGATGATTCAGTTTATTAGTGCATACTTCTTTGTGCAGCCAAGCCTAAAATAAAACTGTAATGAAGTTTTTATACATCACTTAGTGAGGGTTCTTTGAACTGCCATTCAGCTCAGCAATGTTCCCTAACTGCCTCAATTCCAATTTCACTTTATACTTCAATTCACCAGGCGTCACCCCCCTTCCCTCTGCCATGTATTCTCTGGGGATCCTAAACAATCTACAAAAATTCCATTTTATTGCCCTGGTAATAGTGTTATTTGAGGCTTCAGATTGTTTAGGAGCATCCCAAGTAAAATACTTAGCAAGTGCTGAAACTTCAAATGAAAGCCAGGGTCCTTGTTTTGTTCTGTTCCAGACTAGTGCTGAAATTCTGCTCATTTTTTACTCTCCTGAGATTTACCTGGGTTGAGGTTTATTCAAGTAGCCTAATTTTAAACACAGTTCCAGTTGAGGTACATGTGCAAGGTTTCTGCTGGGCCAGCTCAAAGACAGAAGGTGATTAAATACCTTGTTCACATACATCTTTCCGACAAACAGAAGAAAAGCACTAATTCCCTTTCCAACCTTTTGTGGCAATTATCAAGTCAAAAACCTGGATATTGATGTGACAACTGGGCCTGGACTTTTCTAATCAGCTGGGACAACTCAGCACTGTCTTAATGACAGGGTTCTTGTCCTATTTGTTGAGTTACAAACCAAGTCATGAGCAATATCTGTGTTACTAACACAGAACACAAGCCAGAGCTGTTGGTGGGACTTCTTTGTCAGCTGCAAACTAGTGCCCTACTGTCAGTGTAACCCACAGTCTATTTGGCTAGGAGTTCAGCTATCCTATGAGGAATTACAAATATTGAAGTCACAGAGAATTCTGCATTTGACAGCAGCTTTGACCTCATGTGGCACTGTTTCTTTAAGGAGAACGAAAGTTCACTTTCAGCTGGATGCTCTTTGGCATCTTTTAAGCATCACTGAATTGAAATCACAATTGTTTGTTCTTCAGAATATCCATTTTTAAGATTGCTGGGCAGAGAAAATAGCTAGGAGTCATTAGTTCCTACTGAGGGTCAGGATGTTGTATTGGCAATTTGTCATGTGTCTGTGGAGATCACGTGGAAGGATTTTGGAACAATAACAGGGTTTAATTCATTGTAGTCACTCCTAGAATCATTTGTTGTTGTTTTGCTCTTCAGTTTATTTGGTTGTGTTATGAAGGTTAGAATAGAATGTAAGGCCTGATAAATGATGGGAAACCATGTATACCACTTTTAGGTCATACCTCTGATCAAAATAAAGCTAGCAAGTCGATTAATAGGAGACTGGAAGAGCTTAATATGTTCCTATTATGTTAATCTCCACTCACATTTTCATGAGCCATAAATCAAGTATTTTCTCTGCACCTTTCAGGCAGCAAGGAAGAAGGCTGAACAAAACCACACTGACTATAAGCATTTCAGGGCAGGTTATATGATGCCACTAAATAGCCCAGCCATTTCACAGTAATTTATTGTTGATAAACACCAGTCTGTTGTTTCCTTTCTGCCTTCCATTGCAAGAATTAACAACTGTGACATGTTATCTATCACCAGCAGAATAAAGCCATTTTCACAACACGTTGTGAAACTAAGTAAGTATCTAAGGAGGATAAAGTTACTTAAGCTTAGGTAACTTGTTTTTCAGGCACTTAAATATGGGTGAATATTGGCAGGATGATAATGAAGGGTGCTTTTCAATTCAGGAAAGTGCAGCCAACCAAATTCAGAGAGAATTATCTCTAAGAACCATCTCAGTGTACTGTGCTCAGTTCACGATGCTTAAGCCAGGATAAATTGTGGACTTCAGAACTTAATACTTACTTATGCATCAATTATCCATCTCATACCTGGGATTAAGCTCCATCTGCACTATAACTATGTACAGTCATGCAAAGGCATTGTAGATCATTAGTAACAATTTAACAGTCACATCATCAGAAACTTCTTTAAAAGGGATATCAGCAAACCCTTTAGTAGCTCTGCTGGATGAATTGCTCATCAACAGAAGACTATTGCACTTTTATCCTGTACCATTGGAATGATTAACTTTGGCTTGTCCTGTCTACCACCAACAGAAGTAACGAAGTGATAGACAAGATGATAATTCAGAGAGTTTACCCTTTCCTTCATCACTGACTCTTCCACATGCTTTTGTGGGGATTTTGAGGAAATAGAGCCATGCAGTTACCTAGATTTGTATTTATTTGCACAAGAGGATCATCACTGTGGTTAGGGAAGGCCTAGCACTGAGTATTTCTCAGCTATACTGCCACAAGTTGGACATTATAAAAACATTTCTATTCAGATTTGTGATCTCTCTAGCACTTTGGGGGTTAGAGAAGGAGGACAGAATGGACATCTGATTGCTTTGCTTTCTCTTCCTGTGTTAGATCTCAGCCCATCATGAGGGAGGTGATGGCTCATGCTTCTTTCAGCTCCCCACTGCTCTCTGGGTCAGTGCTATTGCAGAGCAGCCAGCTCACACTGAAATCACTGTTTCACTTACTGTGTAGATGTTTTCCTACAGGAAAAAAAAAGCTCTTTTTGTTTACCTGAGATATTAGTTCCTTTCCCTATGGCTAGGAGGGTTATTACAATACCTTTCAGTAAATGTTAACTATCAGAAATCATTAATATCAAGCACAGTGGAGAGCACCTGGGGGAAAATGAGCTCTGAAATAGTATGAAAGGATTTTGTAACATGATGGGTAAAGACTTCCCCTGGATGATGAACAGCAGAAAGGCAGTTCATGCTGTGATATCCACGGGTCATTCTTTCTCTGAGAAAAGTGGAAGATGAGGTTACTGTGTCTTTGAGGCAACTGTTGAGCAGCTTTTCTGTTTCATGAATATAGTAGGCCCATCTTCCAGGAGAGTTCACTGTTTAGTGGGTCTTTTGTGTACAGAAAGAATAACCTAATATATTCCAATGGAGTAACCCAATTTTTCCACATTTGAGGAAATAAAAAATGAGGCTCCCCTTTCAGTGCACTCTGCCAGAGGCCCCCAGCAAAGGTGGGTTTGATTCCTGTGAGGGAGGAACACCCATGTTCATGGTGGTGACTTCAGCACCTCCTCCTGAAGACACACCCAGTCTGCTCACATCTCTCCCAAGCCCCTGCTGCACTCTGTGCCTGGCTTGTTCTCCCAGTTAACCAGTAACCACTGGTACTCTGTGAGTCCTTTAAATGAAACCCAGCTTGCTCTATTTTCCTTTTGCCTTTGTGCCCTGTGACAGCCATTGTGATGTGTCAGAAGTGTGTGGGACATTGCCAGGTACCAGGACAAAGGGGAAGATGGGCAGCTCGGTGCCACCCCTTCTGTGCCCCAGCTGCAGTTGGACTGAATAAATGAGGCTGCTCCCAAGTGAGCAGTTGGACAACACAGAGACCAGAGAGAAGAAAGAAAGGTATTCCCAGTCTCTATAGGCTGTATTTTCCAGCACAGCAAAGGAAATGGTCCCTTTTTCTGGACACTGGGAGCAGATGAGGCTGTTAAGAGCTCCAGGAACTGGAGATATTAGGCAATCAATCATTAGTCCCTCTGTTCAGGCAAACCATTCTCCTCCAAACATACCTCCTCCATTAGCTCCTTTCCATCTCTGTGCACTTTCATGTGGCACACACCTGCAACTCCTGACTGGCAGCTGTCAGTCATTTTCTTCTCCTATCCCTTGCCCCTCAGGTAGCAGAGATGCTCAAGGTGCTGGCTGAGACACAGCCTCTGGCCACATCCGTAGGTGCAGAGGATGATCAATGGCTGTAACCTGGTATAAGGAAGGAGAATTGCCCAGAGTTGGTGTGGTATGTGATGGGATGCTTGGCAGCAAGCAGTGGGGCAACTTGATTATCAATCACATGCACACAAAGTAGATGAGGGCCTGAAATCTCTGCTGTAGAGTCAGTGGTGTGGTGTGAATAAGCTGCAGGGACTCCTTAGCCCAGAAGAGATCATGGAATTTATTCAGTGGAAGTCTCAGTTGCCCTGTAAATGTGCATATATCTGGGCACAGGCACTGACACAGGGCTGGAGGATTGTTTAATACATTCACATGAAAACAGAGTTAAGTGTGTGTACTGAGAGCTGCTCTACCATGCATAGTGTTACCCATTTATTCTGCAATTCTGGCTGGAGCCTGGGATTTATAGCAAACCCAGGAGTGCCACTCCAGCACATGGCCTAAAATCCAATGCCTTTTATTCAAGCTGTGATTCTCTTTGCATTAGTTCTGTGAAGGTCTTACTCAGAGAAGTATCAGCTAGTATAGCTGCTGTTTCTCCATGCTGATTGTTCTCTTTAATACATGTAGTATTCAGGAAAGTGAGGAACAGTAGTCAAACCTCATGCTGATGTGAATGGGGTGCAGACTTTGCCTGCATTGCCCCCCAAGTGGAGGGTGTGTTCCAGGTAATAGTGAGGCTTTGGGGCACCCCACGTTCCAGTGACTGCACCATGGGAACATCTTGTCCCCAAGCAAACAAGGGCCTCATTTGCACAATGTCTCCAAAGGCCTGATGTCCTTGGAAGTGTGGGGAAGTTTCCCACTGTCCTTCCAGAGATTTTCTGATGGTCCCTGCTGGTTTCAGCTCCCTGATGTCAGTGTGGTGAAGCCAGTGAGTGGACTGGCACGATGATGGAGCCACCCAAACCCCTGAGCAACCCCACTGGAGTCAACCCCCAACTCCCAGTCTCAATTTATGCCCAGAAAAAACCCTAACTGTTGCATTTCTCTGGAGCAACAGTGACATCTTGTGGGTGAATTTTACATGTGCTCTAGATGGAATTGTTTATTCCTGTCTCCTCTGCTTGTGCAGAAACTGACAGTCTGAATTCAAGCAGCATCCACTGCCATCTGCTCAGCACAGCCCTAGACCTGACAGCAGAACAACTGATGGATGGCAGGACTGCTCATAAAATAGAGTGCCAAGGGCTCGCTTGGAAATTCGGGTAGCAGGATCGTGTGATTTGGAAATAGCATTTTAATTGGAAACTGATTGGTAAGTGGATATTACACATATTTCATTAGGAAGAGGCACAGGGAGCTTAGTTCTACATGGACAACAGGAGACTGGAGTATTAGTTAACAGAGATGTTTGTGAAGATGTCAGTCCTAGCTTTAATTCAGGAGAACACCGTTAGCTGAATGTTATTTCAGGTCTCCATTCTCATCATGGTAACACTGCTTTTTATTTTGTTTTTTTCATTGCTGAGCAGAACTTTTGCTACTGTTTTTGCCAGGGCTTGCAAGGCTTTATTCGATTCAGATTTATTTTCCTTCCATCCTGGCATATTGAATTTGTTGCTCCAGAGGATTTTTCATTCCAGCTGGGCTCCGGTTATTCTCTGATTCCCCCAGGGCTCCATTTTGAGTCCTACTGTGATTTGCATTTGTAGGCTTTCCATGGGTAAACATTGTAGCTGCACAGGCTCTGTGCTGTCACATCCCTTCCAATGGCACTCAGCTCCTGCTGATCTTCTAAAGAAGTGGGATGCTTTGCATAATATTCTGCATGACATTCAATTATGGGGATCTTCACATTTCACAAACTCTGGAATGGAGAGAAGAGCGATCTGCTATTAATTAGCTGTCCAATGCCCAGGACTCATGTTGATGGTAATGGTTCCCCTTGGTTGTGGTTTTATCAATCCATAGGAAAACATGCCATTACAGATATTAAAAATTCATTTCGAAAGAATCCTGCCAGCTTGAAAAATGGAGTTCAGCCTTTTAATTTATGAATCTTTTAATAGAACTATTTTAAAAAACAAGTGCTACATTTGTTTAAAATATTTATTTCCAGCAAATGTACTGATGACATCTTTGTGTGTCAGCACATGTTGTGCACATAAGCACTGGAACAACTGCTTAAGGAATCTTGGAAATCCCTCTTACTGAATGTACAGAAAGTTTGAAGGATGATGGAATGGATGAGGTTTCTAAAAATAAACTGAAGCTGATGGATGAGGTCCTTTCCACCTATTTCTTCTCATGTGTGCCTTTGCACACAAATCCATTCCCACACATTTCTGCACATACGTGCAAACTTCTTTAATGGTTTTTTGAAGCTGAATGTTCAGAGCTCTCACCTCCTGATCACTTCTTCTTCCTCGCCTCCTTGCATCAGCATTTTAAATTCCAATTCCTTCTTTGCCACAAATCCAGCATACTGGCCTGGATTAAGGACTGCCCTGCTACACCTACCCAAGGGAACTGACTTCCTTGTGAGGTTTCCAGTGGAGCTGGCCAGCACTCTGTTTGTTTGCCCACGGCGACAGGGAGATAAGCATGATTTCCAGTATCACCACACATCACCTTTCTTGTAAAAGCAGCTGTATTTACAAGGATTTTCTTCTTGGAATCATAGCTTTAAAAGTGAATAACTAGGAAAGAGAGCCCACAACCCAATAATCTTCTAATCTGCTGAAGTGGTAATTCATCACCGTGCCATCTATTTAGAAACATTATAAATCAAATGTCTTCTCCGTACCTATGATGATGTCTAGAGGAGAGTGGTGTTTTTAATTTATTTTTAAAAAATTAAGGGAGATAACAATCCAGCAATCTATCAGTTTCAGAACTGCATTCTGTTGGACTTTAAACATCAATTAATACAATAATATGGGTGCACTTTGTCATTACTAGAATACATTTTTGTAGTGCAGCCAGTGTTTTCATTTTACACATTTCTAAGGATTTTGAGTTCTGTTCTTCTAGTGATAGGTGCATGTTAATGGGGCAGGGAGATGCATGGCAGGGCAAAATATTCAGCTACATTAGCACTTAGAATGTGTTCTACACTGTTTGAAGGAGAAATATTTTTTACCATCATTCATTATGCAGTATAATGGAACTACTGGGTTTATTCCCAGGTTCTTCTGGACTTCTTAGTACATGTTCACCAGTTTTCCTACTTGCACTTTTGCATGATTACTAAATCATAAGCATAATTATATTGCTGGAATGAATAATAAGTGTATGCATAACCTTAATATGTTCTACTATATGTTTGTTAATATATAAAAATTAATTTATGCTTATTAATACTCATATGAGGCAGAAAGACAGAAGCAGAAAACAAATTTTGCACTCTCACATTCCCATGTTCTAAGCATCTGTAGTGTAGCATCATAGAATCATAGGATTGTCAGGGCTGGAAGTGAACTTAAGGGTCATCTAGTTCCAACCCCCTGCCAGGGGAGGGACACCTCCTACTAGGTCAGGTTGCTCAGAGCCCAATCCAGCCTACCTTAAAAACTTCCAAGGATGGGGCTTTTACCACCTCTCTGGGCAACCTCTTCCAGTGTTTCACCAGTATATGGTGCTGAGACATTTTAAACACATTTTCTCCTGGAATTCAGGTAAGTTTGGGGTTTTTGAGAAAACAGCAAACACCTACTTTGAAAATGCAGTGAATTAAAACAGCCTCTGATATTTAAAAAGAAAATAAAAAAGAGACTGACCATCATGTCCTCAAGGCCTTGTTAAGGCTCCTTAATAGCTTGGTTTTTGAATATAGCAAAGTGCTTGACAGCTGGAGAGAAATGACATTTAACAAAACACTGACAGAAAGCAGCAGAAAAAAACCTTGAGCATTTCTGCAACGCAAATGGTGATTGCTTCTAACCATGTGCTTGGAGAAACTGCACACTCTTACCATTTCATTTACTAAAATATGACATTCATTTAAAAGTTTAGATCCAAAATTGAGTGACAGTCTTATTATTATTACAAACTTGAGGATACTTTATTGCTTTTTGATTCAAGACAATCCTTAGCTGCTTTTGTTCCAAGGAACCAGCTCTAGCGAGAGGGCAGCAGCAGCCACGTTTTCAAGGTCAACTGCTCTGAAAATGTGAGAAGGTCTTGGGCACAATGCACAAAGATGGGCTAGAAAAAAAGGAGTATAGCCTCCCCAGCCTCAATAAATTATTGTAGATAGAAAATTTGGGAAAGAATGGCCATGATCTTCTCTCAGAAGAAAAAGCAGATAGTTTTGCTGTGTTTGGAAAGAGCAGAGTGTGCCTAGTCAGAAGGTTTTTGGGGTGAGGTTGGTTACTGGTTTTTTTTATTTTTTTGTTTTATAAAGATGTGCCATTTAAATACTGGAAAGGATGAGGCATCACTGTGTACTTTTCCATGTGTGCCAGCTGGTATCTGTTTCTGGAAGGGGAGTGGGAAAGCTGTTTCTTTAGTCTAGCATTGCGTGCAGTGCTATCAACTGGGAGAAATACAGGCTCATTATAGCCCTGAATGAAAGCAGACATTTACTGTACCTGTGAATGGTGGGTGTGCTCTCACTAGCAGAAACAAGTGGCAATTTTTTCACAGTTGCCTCATCTTCTTTTTTGAAAGTGCTTTCTTGGGAAATTAAAAGGCAAAAAGCAGTCCAGATTGATGCATCTTTGGCATTTACAATGGAAAAGTCACCGAGTGGGACAAATCCTGCTCATCATCCTTAGTGAATTATTCCTCTGCAGCTTGGCCACGCAGACAAAAATGGCAAGGTGCATCTTGCTCTCTGAGCATCCACTTCTTGCACTATTTTCTTCTTCTAATGCCTCAGCAGGCATATGTGTTCATCATGTACACAAGGCCCCAGAGCTGGCTTCTGTTAGGTGGCTGGCTGGCCTCTTTTCTTGCAATTTATTTCCTTTTCACTTAAAATAGAGAAAACCCTGTAATTCTTTCCTTGTGGCCTGATGGTCTTTTACATTCCAACAGTTTTGTGTTTTCTTTGTTTCCAGTAGGTAAATATTATTAAGAAGTATCCAAACAGTTTCTTGACAGACTTTCCTATGTGCTAAGTTTCTTTCTACATGTTTGCTGTAGGGAGTTTTGCTTATGGGAAAGGCAGAAGTTAAAACAGAAGCAAAACAAAAGTGGAAGTCTTTTGAGTGTCACCAGAGATACTGTCTTTCCCACTTGGGTGGGGGGACCACAGCAGTTAAGCATCATGCTGCTTGGTGAAGGACGGGTGAAGATCACAAACAATCCTACAGGTTTTGGTGGCCCTCTGTGTGGGCAGGAGCAGAAATCAAGGAAAAGCTTTGAAGAGATGTGACAGCCAGTGCTAGAAGAAATAGCTGTTACTAGTTTATTCACATTTTCTGGAAGAGAATTTGAAACCAGGCTGAATATGCTGGGAAAGGAGGTGGGAGGAATTGTGGATAACAGTGGGAAGTCAAAGGATTTGTGAGAAGAAAGAAGATTGTGGAATATATTAATCTGGTTTGGTTTGGTAAACAGGAAGAACTGATTGGCTTCTGGAGAAACATTTACCCAGAGGGTGCTATTGTGGCCTGCTAGCCAACAAAAAATAACAATAAAAGCAAAGGCTGTTACTTGTCAGATACGTGACACTTTTGATGCCATCTTCCTGGTTTAAAGATCCAAAAGAAATGAAAAGAGGTAGAGTACTGAGGCTGCTGATTCTAGTTCACATGCAGCCTGAGGCCATGCAGTCAGTGACCTATAGATGAAAACCACTGCTGCGATATATGCAGAACCATCATATGGAAATAAGGAGCATGAGACAATATTTCTGATGCTTGCAGTAACTTGTAGAAGTTGGCCACAGACATTTTTTTTCTTGATCTTTGCATGAAATGATTCCAGTGTATTTTGTGTATCTTGCACTAAGTGTGGTTTAGCAATTGAATTCCCCAGACAAATCCATGTGGATATTTCAGGGGCAGGAACAGACGCTTCACCAGACAATTTAACTTTTGTCCACTGTGTGACTGAGTGAAGTTAATTTATTGCAAAAATGGGGTGACCACTGGTCACCAGCCAGTACTGGGAATGCTGGGAGGACAGAAGCAGTTAAAATCCCCAGGCAGTGATGCCTTCCAAAGCCTGAAGTGGCACCAGGCTGGTAGTGGAGGGAGACGTGCAGTTTTGGGGAGCAAACACAGCACTGCAGGCCTTTCCCAGCTACCTTACAGAGTGAGTGATCCATGGCTGAGCATCTCAAAACACCCTCCAAGAGCTGTGGGAAGTGGATTATGTGTGTTTTTATTAAAAAAGATTGTTTTGATTGACTGTTTAGAGAGAAGTACAAGAAATAGCGCTCCATCTTGTCTCCCATCCAGTTGCAGAATATTCATTGGCCTCATCGTGAGCAGCATCAAGCCTTTTTCTTCCAAGATTGAATCACGCCTCAAGAACATAGAGAAACTCCATGGCTGATGTATTTTGTGAGGAAAGACAGTCCAATTTTTGAGGTAAGCACCTAAGCCCTCTTCTGCAAGAAGCTGAGTGATGCTCCCTGTCAGGAGCACACCCCAGCTAAGCACTCTCGGTGCTGGTAAGAGCCCCGAGTCTCTCTTGATGTCAGTAACTTGTGTAATGCATTGCCTCTTGCTGCTGCTTTGACTAAGTAATGTATTATGCATATCTTGAGGTATGGTGGCTAGTGGAATATTGATGCATATAGGTATCTCTGAGAGTCACCTTGTGTAGGGCACAGCCTGCAAAGAGCAGATAAACAGCAGTGGAGCCTGCAGCCAGTGCAGCACGCTTACAGCCACTGTACTGCAATCCAGCATCTAGGCTTTCCCTGAGAAAGATAGAAATGATCCAGGTGCACTCATCAGTTGGTTTCCTAATGATTTCTCTAGTAAGGAGAAAGAAGTGTAATGTGGGATCTCATCTAAAATAAATGCCTTTAGACTTCAGCAGCAAGAAGTATTTTAGAGACACGAATGCAAGCGTTTAAACCACTTGAACTCTCCTCACCTGCTTGAAGGAAGCAAGAAGGGTGAGAAAATAGCAGACAAAACTGGTGCTGATAAATGATGCTCCCACATAATGAGAGCTGCATGCAGTTCTGGCATTCCAGCTGTTCATTATGAGGAGAAGAAGGTAGAGATAGGTGTGACAAGGGTAGCCGAAAGTGCAGTAGACTTCTGTGTAAGCAAAGACTAAATAGACTAGGGCTTTTAAACTCCACAGAAGGGGCTAAATAGGACTTACGTGTAGGAGTGGTGAGAGGAGAGGGACTCTAATGGACTTCTACAGTTTTGCAAGTGCCATGGAAATTGAGCAAGAGCTGCTTGGTCACTGTCCTCACACTTGCTGAGAGGTTGGGAATGGCTTTAATTGTTAGAGCCCTTCCACAACCCACCTCCAGCAGCAGAGCCCAGCCAGGCACTGAACAGCATGCTGCTGTATTGATCTCCAGCTCCTCCATTGCTGCTTCAGCTCCTGAGGCTTTCTGCGAAGCCTTCTGTCCAAATAATGAAGAGGTCCAACCTTCCTGAGCTTATAAAACCTGATCATTTCATGGTATGGATCAGATTTAGCTTAAGGCTCACCCTCGCTATTCCAACTTCATTATTGCTCTCTATTTTGGTGTCTGTGTAAACCATCTAATTTTCAGCTGTGTTATTCTCAGGGTAGAATCAATACTGTCTTGATCCTGTTTAGCAGAACAAGGGTTAGCACTTCTGATAAGGATGAGGGAGAGAGAGGCTTGCCCTTTTATTTTGAAAAATGAAAACTAGGCAAGTTTGCCTTTAGAAGTACGAGGTTTTCTTGTGTTTATAGCAACTCCCTGCCTTGAGGTTGCTGCTTTTTTTTTTTTGGCTTTGCTTTTTTAATTATTTTTATCATAAAGCAGCATTGCTTCCTGGGCCACAGCACAGAAAACAAGAGGCTCACTAGTCAGACTTCATGAAAATCATCCTGCTCACATCAACAGATTGACTCAGGTAATTAATGACCCAAGACAGGAGGAGGCAAATTCAGATGCTGACCCAAGAAAATTCTGATTTCCATCTAACCACATGTTGAACATGTCATTTTCCAATTTAATGTAGTTCTTTTCCTACTTGTAGTACTAGCCTAGCAGCCTTCATGCTGCAACAGTCTTCCCCTGCTTTTGCCATATGAGCTACAATCCCTTGCAGTCAGATGGGGCTGCATTAGACACTGGCATTTAGATCACCTAATTTATACTAACAGGGACTAGAGGTAGTCCAGCAGCTGTCTGCACCACGTTAGTGGTTTGTCTTTTCTGCTCTTCCCTGAGCTGCAATGGTGCCATCACTGGTGATGGCAGAGAGGCAGGGGGTACAAATGTCACTGGTGATGGGCAAGAAAAGGCTGCTCTGCTTGCTCTTAGGAGACAGAAATTGCTGCTTGTTCCTTGGGGGCTGTTGACACAGTGTCTATGTTTGTGGCTCAGGCCTGCAGGAATCTGCACTGCTCCTGGTATGGTCATTGTTTGACAGGGTATTGTTAAAGATTCAGTGAGTTAGGGATGTCTTAGGAGGGGACCATTAAGCACCATCAATAATTGGGCTTCCTGGGCCCACACACCATTAGGCTGGCTTAATGGTGGTGAGACTCCAGGGAATACCTTTAACAGCATTGTCCTCACACAGGGAACAGTGTTGAATTGGGCTGCAGAGATAAAATCTTAATAGGATGGGGACACAAGCAAGCCTGGGGTTTTTTCCACTCTTGAATACCACGCTTCATTTTTTTGCCCTTCACACCTGCTTTTCTCTATTTCTCCTCATTTTCAGGTTTGCTTTTGATGGTGCATGCCTGTTTCTGCAGCATGTGTCTTGAGTGCTCCTCTGGACTCCTGCTCTTTGCCATCCCAACATCTCTTGCACCTTCCAGCCTGGTCAGTGCATTGGAGTAGGGGAGTGTGGTGGCTTTGTCAGCATCCCTGGGGATCTCAAACCAGCCTCTGTGCAACGGGCTGCTCCTACCAGTGTGGGGACTGACATCCCCAGCCTACTCCCAGTGCACCAGTGGTGTAGTTTGCCTGGAAAATCTGTCAGGCAAAATTTGTTAGGTTTTTCACAGCTCTGATTTCTCTATCCCCCAGAGTGTCTTTGCTAAGAGAAAGCATTGATTTTTGCCATCCAGCACACACACCTATGAATATGATTCATTCCACCCCATTCCTCAGAATAACTTTAGTGAGTTATCTCTGCTAAAATGAGCCTTTTCACAGTTTGCTGTTTCCACCTAGCATACCCACAAGAAAAGTGGAGTAAACTTACCTTGCTCTGAGAAGAAATTCCGTGGTGTTACAGGTACTCTTTCTGAAGATAAAATGGTTAGCTTTATGCTATATTAATTTCTATGTAAACCTAGCACCATATTTATTTGCTGTAAATACAGGGAAAACAGAAACAAGCATAAACAGTTTGAAGTAATGGTCCACTTCCCCCAGCAAGACTTGGTAAGGAAATACTTGAATGTTTTCTCTGTTCACATGAGAGACACTTTTCCTATAAATACAAAAAGTAATGTCCTGATGCATCAAGAAACTCAGCCTAGTCAGAAAAAAAAATGGTGAAACAGAAGCTGATAGGGAATGTGTTTGGCCAGGCTAAGAATAGTAGCTATGAGGTACTCAGACTACAATCTCTCATTCTTATTTCTGTCTAGAAGTGAGATATATTCTGGAATAGAAAGAATTGCTGGAAGTTGAAGAACCCCAGTTCCACTCAAAATAGACAATGTGCACTTTGTTTTCATTAGGGAAAACAAATACTTCTACCAAGTGAACTGTCAGTTGTTTAGACATGTGAACTGCCAAGCAAAGAGATGAAGAAGGTACCAGCTCAGAATCTATCCAGCAGGAGCATTGGAAGCCCTGCACTAATATGATAAAAAAACACCATCAAATAATTCAAAACTTGCAGTTCATAATGGAAAAGAAAATCTTCTGTGAAGTAGGACAAGCTTCTCTGGACAATTCAGCTGTGGGAAAGATGTTCAGACAGAGCAAAAATTCAGAGGCAAAGACCACTAAGGACATGGGCTACTGAAGAAATCCTATAAAATGGTGTGCTGCATGAGACCTGAGTCATCATTTTATCTGATCACAATCTCTCTTACACTTTCAGTTCAGTTCAACCTGCAAGTGATTCAACTTCCAGAGCTTCAGTATTTTTAAAGAGACAGTTCCATAGAGAAGATGTCTTGAGGTAAGGCTGGGCTTTCTTTATTAGAAAATATATATGGCTTACTTGCTGAGAATAAAAAAATGAATATAGAAAATATATATGGCTCACTTGATGAGAAAATCTTCAGAGAGAAGGGTTTTCCTTCAGCTTAAAATCTGAAATGTAAAACTGAGCATAAAAAAGTGAAGAGGCAAGTCATGAAGCAAGGGGCAGGAAAAAAACCCACTGAATATGTTCTAATGAAACTGTTAGGAAAAGTGAAACTAAATTCTCTGATAGTAATCTCATTAGAATTATTATGTTGAGATTTTTTTTTTTGGTGGGAAATCTGAAGGAGTAACTTGAAAGAAGCTTTTTTTGAAAGGTGCAATTGTAATAGTGTGTATTTTTTGACTGAATAATGAAAAGAGTGCAGTGGTGGATAAATCCAGTCTGGATGGAGTTCTGGGCACTGGAAGGGAGCACAGGAGTGCTGATTTTTGCACTCTTGACAACTGAAAGCACCAGAAATGGTGGCACGTGGTGACAGCTGGGAACACAGGTTGGGAGCTGAAGATGTTGGCAGCACACAGAGTGATTCTTTCCTAGATGCAGGAGCAAGTCTAGATATTCAATGTGCAGATGAGCTGAGCACACATCCTTGCAATGCACCCTGGAATGCTGGAGTAGGAACTGAGCTGTGATCTTCCCTTTCTGTGCCTCATTTCCAGCCATGGGATGGGGAGAGGGGTGTCAGGTGCTGGCCGTGGGCCTGCCTGGCAGCAGGAGGCAGCAGTGGAGTGAGCCAGAGGACAGGGCACAGACCCTCCCTGTGCCAGGCATGGGGCAGATGGCCTGGCAGCCAGCCTGGCAGCCAGCCTGCAGTGCCAACGGGCAGCCCAGCATCTGGGGCCCTGTGTAAGCCACTGACAGGACATATTTCATTGCATCCTTGTAGCAGGCATTGGGAAGGGATGTGCTCCTAGAGGGTGGCTGTAGCATTCATGAGAAATGGGATCTGTGAAGGCAGAGTTTTCAAGGATGAAGCTGTAAGAGGCTTACCTTTAAAAAAACCTTGAAGGAAATTGTTCATTTAATAATAATTTTAACTGGTGGTGGCTGGGCCAAGAGTTTTATTTGGTACTGCTGCTGGATACAAAACAAATGTTTTCTAGGTACAGGCTTGGAAGGCAAATATTGCTATATTCTAAATTATTTTGTAAATGGCTGCAATTAGCACAAAATGGAAAAGCATGGAGCTAGGGTACTGCTGTTGCAGGGGTTCAGGGGAGGAATCTGGGTAAATACAAACTGGGCAGATTATTCTTCCAGCTATTACTGTGAACTCTGACAGGAGATTCTGATTGCAGATACAAGTGGCCAGTGACTGAAGTTGTCTGAGCAGTCAAAGGTTGCCTGTCCTTAACCAGTGCAGTAGTGCTGCAGTGACCATCCTCACCTCAGAACTGTGATACACTGAGGATGAGTGTTTGATGGGCATTTCCACTCAGGAAGCTACACCCTCTGTCTTCTGTGCTCAGCACAAGGTAAGGGCAGTGCACCCAGGCAGAGAAATGTGGAGTGGTGATGTGCTCTTCTGATCCAGTGTTCACTAAGGAAGTGCAATCAATGGCAGAAGTGGAAATTCTTTGTCAGTAGCTCCGACCTTGACTGGAACTATGAATCTGGGGCTAGGTGAAAATCAATTCCTGAGTCTTTTATTCAATTACAGAAATTACTAACTGAGCCTGAGCTGAGGGTTGACCCTTTCTGGGCGTGGGGCTCATCTTTTATTCCTGGGCAGAGGATGGTGTTTGGAGCACTGTTTGATTAGATGAGGATCTTGCTGATCAGGTGCTTGCAAGACAGCCATTCCATTTTCACATTTTCATTGAATTTCAGTAGGAATTTGAACCAGTTCTTTATGAGCTTCATCAGTGCAATGCTTGATCATCTGAAGAAGGAAACACTAAATGATCATTCAGCAAATTCAGAAGATGGATACAATTACTCAGCTAGATGATGCCAGGCCTTGTATTGTTGCATTTAATCATGAAGGGTGACAGTGTGAAACAAAAGCTCATCAGTGGCATTTCAATCTCTTATAGATTTTTTTTTTTTCCTAGAAATATTCTGTAAGACAATGTAAAAATACACAAACACCACATGGGGAGGTAATACTCTATGCTGCATAAAAAAAAAGAAACTCAGGCTGGCCAAAGAAATTCAAGGAGAAATGGATTATGTCCACAGAAACCTGAGGGTGTATTTAATCTTCCCAATATCCATAGCAAGCAGAGTTTTTCCATGTCTTTTAAGAAGATGAGCAAAAGCAGGGTTTGACTCCCACAGATATTCAGCAGGATTTACATGCCCAGCAACATAAGGATCACATCCAAAAAGGCCCAAGTAAGTTTATTAGTAGAGTTTGTTTGAGCTATTAATTTTCAGTATTGAATTCTGCATTACCTAAAGGCAAAGGGATGTGGTATCTCAGAACCATGTGTCCTTTGAGGAAACAAGAAACACAATGCAGTGGGTTAATTTGTCCCTTTAGCCTTCAGTGATGCCAAATGATCTGCCTTTCTTGTGTACCACAAGATGATATCAACTCAGAAACAGGTGATGGATCAAACATTAGCTAGAAACTGAAACACAAGAGGTTCTGTTCAAACATAAGGAGAAAATTTTTTTCTTTGAAGATCACCAAGGACTGACAGAGTGGCCAGATGGAGTCTCCATCCTTGGAGATACTTAAAAGCCAACTGGGCATGTTGGGCAACCTGCTTTGTCTACACCAGTCTTTATTTTGTGGTCAGCCCTTGCCTTGCAAGAATTAACAAATTTGTCAGTGTATACTGAAATAAAGCAGGTTTTTGTTAGAGTTTGCCATTGATGTTTCTAGAAGAAAGTGGGGCATCACGAGGAGCAGTGAACTCTCACTCTACAGTCTTGGTAATGCTTTATCACATCTATTTTACTTGAGTCTCTGATCCATTTTGACAACATCTTACATATTCCTGTCTTAAAGGTCAAACCTGCTTCTTGCCAGTGATAACTGACAAATGAAAGTATCAGTGTTTTAGAAAAATGACACCCATAATAGGTTAATCTCATCTTTATCATCTGAATTGGATAGGATGCTCCTGAAAAGTGATTGGGGATATTCACCAGAAGCATTTCTTGAGTCTGTGAAAAGCTCAACTTAAGCTTCTGTTCTAACAGCCTGTAAAACCAATCAATGGGATGCCTGAAAAATATTGGTGGATCAAGGCAGATGCCAAGTTTTCACAGTCTTAGGATTACTCTATCAATAAAGTTGACTGTGTAACTGAATCTGCAAAGGCACCCTCCAGAACAGAGCAGGTTTTTAAGGAATCCATCAGACATTCATGGGAGGAAAAACAAATCAACACTTAATAATCAGAAATTTTTACCCAGTAAATTTCCAGTAAAAAGGGGACAGTAGACTGGGAAAGACTATGCCAGTCCTTACTCTAAGGTGGTTTTATCCTTAAACTCTCTAGACATCTCCTAGGGGCCACTGCCAGAGACTCAATAGTGAGCCAGGCTTAGTAGGAAGTAGTCCATCTGTTGGGGAAAAAAAAATAATTGTAATTTACATAAACATTCTCAAAGTTCCTTTCATCCTCCCATGTCTATGTCTGCATTCCTCAACAGCCAGCAAGTTGGGAATACAGAATTATAGAATCATTTAGGTTGAAAAATCATTAAGATCATTGACTCCAGATGCTTATCCATTGCATGATCAGAAGAAAACTTGAATACATTTTTTTTTGTTTTTTTAATTTTGGAAATAAGCTGGTGGAGCTGGGAATGCAGAGCATGTCAGCAGGATTTGTTCCTGAGTAGGAGCAAGAGTGGGAAGAGTCAAATCCAAATGGAAAGGGTTTTCTCTCAAAATGTAACAAGCTTTGAAAGGTTTTAGAAATCACAGTCTTTCCTAGCTGCTTCTACCCTTGATACACTCTGTGCCCTGATTCAGAAAAATGACTAATCCTGTGTTTGGTTTGAAATGTGCCCATGCTTTTCCAGCCAGGAGAGAAAATCTGAAGTGCCACAGAACACAAAGAGAAATGCTGACATGTGCAATGACACCTGTACTGAGCATGTGGATTTTTCTTGCTTTTCCCCCTCTGATTCCACCATCTGTGAGGCTGTGAGGCAGGGGCTGCATGGGGGTTACTTCTTGGCTAGGGTGAAGCTATGACAAGTAGGTTTGCTTTGAAAGCTGACAAAGACTAGTGAACTAAAGTATTAAAGTGATCTAACTCTATAAAGGATCAATCTAAAAATGTTACACAGAAAAAAATAACTATGCCCCTTCATATATAATATTAAAGAAAGCAAAGGAAATTGAAACAATTCTGAGTGCAGTTCAGCAAGAGTTACTGAGAGAGCAGTATCCTTCTGCTGAAAAAAAAAGTCATTGTAAATGCTGCAAAAATGCTGAATACAATTTATAGATTCTCTTTTTATTATGTTAAGATGACACTAACATGGTACCATGATTATTAATTCTACCAGTGTGAAAACCATCTGTGTCTTGGCTTCTCTTTATTGACAGAAAAGATGTGCTGAAGGCTGCAGTAACGTATGGCTTGTTTCATTCAGCACCACTCCAGTTTTCAACTGTAACAGAGTATTACAGCAGCAGGAATGAAGTGCCACAGTGGGGAGAGAGTCCTCTGGTCTGCATTACTGCACAACAGTAAACAGATGCCATATGGGTAAGAGCATTATGCTCTCTAAGAGAGATGCTAAAATGTAGAGTGAGAAACAGCATCTTCTGAGCAGTTCCACAAAGTTGAATTTCAAAGGTGGAGATCTTACAGCTGTCCAGCAGCTGCTTTTAAATGGTGGTAGTCCAAGGTACCCTCCTGGTAATGGGACAGTACTGACAGCCTAAAGTGAATTCCTGTCCTTGTCAACTCGACTGCAATTTGGATGTGGGTGTTGATTTGGATGGAGGGAAGATTTCATCCTCCAAGTTCTCTTTTGTGCAGTCTATTACAATTATTCATGGTCTGCCTTTCCCATTGCTTAGAGAAGTGCCAAAGCTAAAACCTTGAGAAGCAGACTTTAATAATCTCCTCCATTAATTTTTTTTTGGAGGAAATCCTAATTGACTTTGGTTTTTTGTAACCAGAGTTAATCCAAAACATGTTTTCAGGCCACTTTCAGTCCTTGCCTAGATCATAAAACACTTTTTTTTTTTTTTTTAATCTTTCTCCTTGCAGGTTAAAAAAAAAAGGCCTGTGATACTGTGAGTGAAGCTCAGCAAAGACCAATTGCAAAGTCCTCTGTGCTCACCTTGGAAATAATGAGGGAGAGTATTGCCCAACAGACAGAAGACTGAACTGATGAAGATGCCTTGTGAGGAACATGTAAGGAATTACTAGGTATAGAAACCAAGAGATCTTTGAGGATGGAACCTGGAGATTCACTGTAGGCATTTTCCCCAAACACAGGAAGAAAGATTTTCAAATATTGAGATTATTAGTAGTACTCATATTATTGCTGTTATTAAAGTAAGTTTCACTGCAGGGCTCAGCACCAACAAATACTACAAGGTTATCAGGATTGCTGAATGTTTCCTTACCTTTCCATACCTTTCCAGGTAAAGCTGGCAAATGAAATACAAATTGGGAAGAAAATCAGGAGAGCAGTTTGCTGATCTTTTAATTTCTGCCATGATGGAAAATAAGATGAATCTTGAGAACTTCCTGGTGGGTCCAGCTTGACACTGATGGTACCAAGGTTCTGCAGACTGGCTTTATCTACCCTGAAGCTGCTCTCTGTTTCTAACCCATGATTGTTGGTAAAGGTTGTCTAGCCAGACGTGTACATGCTCAGGTATGTGCCCATGGTTGACTCTTAGTCCAGCTCTAGAGGAAGCCTGCTCTATGATCCCAATCAAATGTTGGGGGTTTTTTTATTGACAATTTCAGCCCAGAAAGCTCTGAAAGGTTTGTTTTTTTTTTTAATATGAACCAGTCCTTTCTTTTTCTCAGTGACCTAAATAAGCCTCAGTTTTTAGCAAGGAAGGGATTACAATAAATTGTGTTCTTTCTCCCCTTATTGGCTTCTCAGCTGTAGAAAGAATTAAGCAATGAGGTGAAATAATTGTTTAAAATTACTGAAAATGAATCTTGATCACAACCTCAAAAGTGAGAATCATGATCATTATATTTGCATTCTCATGAATGTACATGAAGTTATTGTTGTGTACCAGAGTATATATTTGTGTATTAACTTTATCAAATTTAAGTGTTTGTGATATCTCAGTGAGCATGAAATGTAGTTACTTGGTTGCACCTGTTCATAATAATTGGATTCAATATTCATGAATGATTTTCCAGGAACCATGTGCATGAGCAATGATCATTAAGACAGGCTTCCAGCTCCCCAAATGTTGTACTGCAAGTAATCTGTGAGCTCTGTGAAAACAAAGGTTTCTAAAACATCAGCTGACACTGGGAATGGATGCACAGGTGAGTGCTTCTCTTGGCCCAGGTAACAAATCCCTGCTTGTTTACAGATGGGAATTTGCCTTCATGTGGCAATTAGGAGTGACAGTAAACAGAAAGGGATGCTAGAGAAAGTAAAAAAGTTCATGCTGAAACTAACAGCTCTTAAGTGAGCTGAACCAGAAGCAACCTGGAAAAGGCAGAGGATGAAAACATTGAAAGTCGGTTGTGCCAAGACTGGCAAAAATCAAAAGGCAAAAGTACAAGTAAGCTAAAGAAAATATAAACCAAAGTAATTAGCAGCCAGTTCCTTGGCCAAACGATGGATAAAAATACATCCCATGCTAATGCCATGAGCAAAGACAACAGTGGGTTGCAGTGCAAGAGGCAGAACAGGTTAGATTTAGGTTATGGCAATGGGATTAGAATGAGACAGAGCACAAGATAACACAAGCAGAAGATGCACAGAGATAAATACAGGGATTTCTGTAATTGAAAGTTAAATATGCAAAGATTGGGCATCACTTTTAATTAGTGTTCCTTTCATCTCCTTCAGCTTTTGAAATCTAGTTAGGAGCAGAATATTGGCCTCGCTTTTCAAGGAAGAAAATGTCAGCAGGCATTATTAATCTTATTTATATATAATTGTATAAAAAGTAAAGGAAAATAACGTTGTTTATCTTTGTTTTGAAGCCTGCAGATATTGTGGTTATTTTGCATAATGGGCATTGGTATCAATTGTGGTGGTTTTTTCACTTCAAATGAATAATAAACGCTCATGGCCAGTGCCTTAATACTGCTTATGGAATGCCTAACAAGTTCTTGCCTCACTCTTGCCTAGCTCCCCTCACCATGGCCTGGATGGAGCATCTGCCACCTGTCTGGGTAACCTGTGCCAAAGAACTTCTTCTCGTTGTTTGTTTTTTTAACTTTCAGAGATTTTGCTGAAATCATTACAGATGAACATTCTTTGTCATTATTGATAGAAGGTATATTTTTAAGTAAAGGAAGCTAGCAGGTTCTATATTCCTTTTGACATTCTTTCAGGTATTGTAAATTACTTTTGAATTTTCTTATCTGTGGACACTGAGATAAATTAAATGTAACCCATTCCACTGTCTCAGATAGACAGAAATTCAAATGCAGATTTCAGGCAGTAAACATCTGATTTTTTTAGATGTTGATAATAACAGCCCCTCTTAAAGCTGTTCCATCTGAGTAATTTTGAACTTTTTCTCTGGCACCTCATCTCACACTGGCTCACAGAAGTCTCACGCTTCTGCACGTACTGGAAAAAATAAATTCAATGTGACTTTGTGAGAAAAATTGATAGACTGATTATAGCATGCCAGCTTAAAATTCAGAAATTAAACAACCAGTTTTCATCACACTGCTGCCTGCTTAAGGGAGAAATTCACACATGGGAAAACTTCCTATGCCATAATGTACATCGTGCAACTTGAAATATTCTCTTTCTTAGTAATACATGCTAACACAGTGATGTTTACATGGGAGATGGGCTTGAGCTACAAACAAGAGATTCAGATCTTGTCTTATTTTTTTAGGGGATGAAAACTACTAGAAGAGACTGCCTGAAAACCAGAGACAATTAAGGAAAAGATGGAGGTGTGACTGAGTTTCTTCAGCTGCAGGAAGAAGATTTTGCCTCGTGCATTGGGTCTGGCTGGGCTGGAGTTGATTTCCCCACAACACAAGCTAAGGTCAGTAAGATGAAGAGCCCAGCTGGACTGTGGCATCAGGCTTTAGCATGTTTGACTATGTATGTGGTGCATACAGTATAGAAGCAAAACTCTCCAGAGCTTTTACTTCTGCAGTGACAGTGGCTGACAAGACATTGCATGATGACATTTAAGAGAGGGGATGGAGCATCACTCTTATTCATGTGAGGTATGATAATATTACTGTGACATTTAGAAACCTGAACTCAGGTCCTTCACAGAGTGGACAGACGTTTCTCTGTTGCATAAATTCAGCATGGACATATATTAAGAAATGCTTTGAAATATAAATTACATAACACTTCCAACTTGGAGAGAGTATCAATATTATTATTTGTCTTTGGGGATTGGAAAGACTGAAGAAGTAAGTGTTTTAGGATTACTGTGTCTATCCCATGTCTGGCAAAGGCCACTAAGGGTTTTTTTCCTATCTTAATAATTTTGTTTATGAGTAATCATGGCACAGAAAACGTATTTCTTTTATAGTTTATTAAGCAATCGAGTCAGATATTTCATTTTGTTCTTTTTTTTGGCCCTTATCACAACTAGGAGGCATAGCAGAGCATTTGTTTCTTTCAGGTGCTTTGGGAACACCCAAACACATTAGCACAACCAGCACAGAGAAATCCAAAAGTAAGTCTGAGGCTCATCTCATTTTTCAAGGATCAGTGAAAAATGTGTGAGTGTCATTTCTCATAGGCAGTTATATTTGTTTCCTGCTGTTCCACCATAAGCTTTCTTTTATTATTTTTATCTCCTGTGAAAGCAAAATTGAATATGTCCAGAAAATAAATCCAATACAACAGGGAAAAACCTGCAAAGGTTGTGAAGTGAGGCAAAACCTGGACCAGCAGTTGTTCAATTACACAGAATTAATGCACTTTACCTCACTATTTTTTTACACCACGTTAGCCTTTCTGTAGGGAGGAAAATGTATCCTCTGGTGCTTGAAATACAAATATTTCAAGTGTACATCTGTGCCTCTTTCCTGATAAGCACAATGAAGGTAAATTTTAATTGTTGCCAGGATTGAGTGTGTAATCCACATTGACCATGGTGTCCAGCCCACAGGGAGGAGACCCTCAGCTGGCTTTTGTATTGCTGTTGTGATGCCAGCAGAGGGATGGTGGGATGATGGGAGTGGGTTTAATGGGAACAGCATCTCAATATCCCTCACTGTGCTCACAGGGAAAGGGTTTTCCTGCACAGGAATCTGCCCCTTCCCCAGCCTCTGCTTCTGAAAAAGCCTCTCTGCTCAGTTCTTCCTTTCTGCTTCTGCCTTGCTTGCTTGCTCTCTCTCTCTTTCTTTCTTTTTCTTTCTCATTCATTTCCTTTCTCTTTTTCTGTTTCACTTTCTCATTATTTTTCTTTCTCATTCTCTTCTTTCTTTCTCATTCTTTTCCTTTCTCTTTCATTCTCTTTTTCTTTCTCTCATTCTTTTTCCTTTTTTTCTTTTATTTTTCTTTTTCTTATTATTTTTTCATTTTCTTTCTTATTCTCCTTTTTTCTTTCTTTTTCATTTACTTTTCTCTTTTTATTTTTTCTTTCTTTCTCTTTCATTTTTTTCTTTTTTCTTTCTTTCTTTCTGTCTTTTTCTTTCTCTTTCTGTCTCTTCTCTTCTGACTTTCTTTTTCTTTTTCTCTCTGTCTTTCTCTTTTTCTGTATCTTCTTTCTCTTTCTCTTTTTCTCTCTCTTTTTCATTCTGTCTCTTCTTTTTCTTTTTTTCTCTCATTTTCATTTTTTTTCTGTCTTTTTCATTTTTTTTTCTTTCTTCCTCTCCTCCTCTATCTCTTTCTCTTCATTGTTTTTTTTCTTTGTCTCTTCTTTCTCTCTTTTTTCTCTTTCTTTTTCATTCTGTCTTTCTTTCTCTCTTTCATTCTCCTTTTCTCTCTTTCTTTCATTCTCTTTCATTCTGCTTTTCTTTCTCTCTTTCATTCATTCTTTCTTTCATTCTCTCTCTTTCATTCTCATTCTTTCATTCTCATTCTCTCTTTCTTTCATTCTCTCTTTCTCTTTCATACTCTTTCTTTCATTCACTCTTTCTCTCTTTTTCTTTCATTCTCTCTTTCTCTCTTTTTCTTTCATTCTCTCTTTCTCTTTCTTTCTTTCTCTTTCTTTTTCTTTCTTTCTCTTTCTCTCTCTTTCTTTCTCTTTCTTTCTTTGTCTTTCTCTCTCTTTCTCTCTCTTTCTTTTTCTCTTTCTCACTCTTTCTCACTCTTTCTTTTTCTCTTTCTCACTCTTTCTCACTCTTTCTTTTTCTCTTTCTCTTTCTCTTTCTCACTCTTTCTCACTCTTTCTCTTTCTTTTTCTCTTTATCACTCTTTCTCTTTCTTTTTCTCTTTCTCACTCTTTCTCTTTCTTTCACTCTTTCTCACTCTTTCTCTTTCTTTCTCTCTTTCTCTCTCTCTCACTCTTTCTCTCTCTCTCTCTCTCTCTCACTCTCTCACACTCTCACTCTCTCTCTCTCTCTCTCTCTCTCTCACATCCTCTGAGCCTCGCGTAGTCACAGTGTCTCGGATAGTGTGTCTATCT
>JAOEGS010002178.1:14092-30500 GCA_025447755.1 Corythornis vintsioides
CTTGGTCTAGGTGATCCTGCTCGGGCAGGGGGGTTGGCCTAGATGATCTTCTAGGTCCCTTCCAACCCCTAATATCTATGAATCTATGAATCGTGTTGTGATTTAAACATGGTCAGCAGCCAAACACCATGCTTGCCTTCCCCCTTTCCCAGGGAGTGAGTGGAGAGAACTGGAAGGGCAGAGGTAAGGACACTCATATTTTGAGATAAAAATAGTTTCATAATCAAAATAAAATAAAATGAATACAATAATTATAACAATTGTAATAATAGAATACACAAGTGATTCACAATGCGATTGCTCACCACTCACCAGCTGAGGCCCAGCCCATTCCTATCTGGCAACCCTGGAGGGGAGAATCCTAAAACCACAGTCTCAGTCTCAGAGGAGAAAGACCTCAGAAGAGAAGCAGCATTCTGGATAACCCTCAACTATATACTAAGCATGCCATTCTATGATATGGAATATTCCATTGACCAATTTGGTTGCTCTGTTTCTGCTCCCTGCCAGCTTCTGCCAGCACTTGCACACCAACAAAACCTGGGAGGTTGAAAAGTCTTTGATTCCTTAGCAACAGCTAAAACCATCAGTATATTATTAGCATTCTTCTCATACCAAACCCCATGCTGAATCCAAAGCACATCAGTACTCTGGCTACTAAGAAGAAAAAAAGAGCTAAATCCCAGCTGAAACCAGGATAAGGTAGTACAAAGACAAATAGAAGATAAGGAACATGAGGTGAAATAGAACAAGAAAACAAGAAGAAAGGCTCTCAGACAAATCTGTGATGCTTTCAGTTCTGGTCATTCTTTCCATTGATGCGGTGGATCAAAATGGCTATCCAGAGGAGTAGGAAGCATGGTAAAACTATCAATTTGATGTAGTTTCTTTCAAGGAGTGAGGATATTGCAGTGAAGGAAAAGAAGAACAAGAATAGAAAATGATTAGTCTATACTCTCTGCAGGACAGGAATTGAAGTGAAACTCAATAGAATTTCCAGATAGTAGACTTAAAAACAACACCAAACATATCTTTCCACAAAGTGTGTATAGCTAAAATGTGGATGTCATTGCCCTAAGTTATTTTAAAATGCAAACAAGTAAAGAACTTAAAAAAGAGAGAAAATGAATTAATGAAAAATGGATCTTTCAGTTCCTGTTAAATGACACACTGCAAAAGAGAAGTACTGCTGTAAGATTTTTCTATCTTACTACAAGTAAAAGTAAGCATGAAGTACAGAAGATATTCTAGGAAAGGATCACAGAATAACAGATTCACTAAGGTTGGTAAAGACCTCCAAAATAAGTCCAATAATCTACCTACCATCATGACTACTAACAGCATGTCCTGAAGTGCCATGTCTATTGCTACAGAATCTCCCTGTTTTTAAAAGTCTTTTTTAAAGCATTTGCACTACTTTCAGTGAAAGACTGTGGCTATGACACTCTTGCTCATTTGGGTTTCTTAATAGAATTATGCATTCAAAACAGATCTTCCCTTGTACCTTAATACAGTGGATGTGATTCACTTTTTCAGACTTATTCTTTCTAACCCTCAATGAGGATAGGGAAAAACATGTTGTACGATATTAACAACATGAGATTATGAAATTGCGTTTTTTTCTCCAGCATGTAATCACTTTAGTATGTAAGAAGTTAAAAACAACCTTTGATTCTGAAATGCTTTGGGAAGTAAATGTTTGAGTTTTGGTTTCAGTAAGCATCTGGGCTTCACTGGTCACTCTCAGAGAGGAGACATTGAAATGGGTACTGATTTGTATAATCCAGATCAACTGATTTCTGGAAGTTACATTTTGGTCCAAAAGATTAAAGTCTCTGCTATATTTTATATGTTTGAAGGACAGTATACTTTGTTTTCTTTAGCAGCAAGCTCAATATTTCTTTAATGTCTTCAGATCCTTTTTGACTTTTCTTGCATGTGCCTAGTTATTTGTTCCAGTTAATAATATGCCTCCCAGGTAAGAAGCACTGCCATTTAACTCCCATCAGACCAGGCTTATCTGCTCTGAAATACTGGAGAGTATTGTCTTGGAAGACGCTTAAGCTAATGTTCATTTTAGCACATCTCATACTACTTGGCCAGTACTTCCTAAAGAGAAAATGAACGACATATTCCATCCTGTTGTTTTCTTTAATACCAGTTAATTCATGTTTTCTTTCTGTTTATTGATTGCATTTAGGCTAATTGACACTGACATTAGCTGTATTGAAAATGGAAAGTGGTTTATGTGGTACCACACCTGAACATATACTTTTCACATACTAGCAGAAAAATACAGTTCCTTTGAAAGACATAATCTCTAATTCAGAAAAAAAAGTAGTTTTAAAGATATTATCTTGTACTGTTCTTCTGAATAATATAGGGTGGGATCCATCTCTACTGCTTAAGGGCCTACGCCTTTCCTGCTTGCAATACTGTAAACTTTATC
Source organism: Corythornis vintsioides (assembly GCA_025447755.1). Classification (NCBI taxonomy): domain Eukaryota; kingdom Metazoa; phylum Chordata; class Aves; order Coraciiformes; family Alcedinidae; genus Corythornis; species Corythornis vintsioides. The sequence continues at coordinate 16,542 of JAOEGS010002178.1, forward strand.
ATAACAACTGAGAATTTGATCACATGTATCTATCTGTAAGACTGGGCTTTATCAAGGTCTGGTTGACCAGTGGGAATTTGTAGGTCTTGCTTCTCAGGAACAAACATGGACCTCTGCTACAGCTGGAGTAAATTTCCCTCCTTTGATTATCAAGAGTCTCATGTGCTTGCACTGTAATGTCTGTGTTTAATCAGGCAAGATTTACTTTCATTTCTTAGTAGCTTGCTTAGTATTACATGTTACAGGATGAGTGGTGCCACTGATGTGTCATCATATCTGTAACTCATGGGATGATGAATCCAGAATGTGTTTAGAAATGAATGAGTCAACTGGTTAACACCCTACTTCGTCTCCAGGCTAAATGTGTCCCAGTTATTTTTCTCTTCTCTTGAACTTGTGTTCTTTCTATTTCTACCCTCTGTACTTCCTTCAGAAGTCCATATCGTTCCTGAAGTGAGGGATGAAAACTTCAAGACAGCCAAAGCTATCACCATGGGTGGTTATCAGAAAGTATATTCCTGCTTAGATGATCTTCTAGGTCCCTTCCAACCCTTAATATCTATGAATCTGTGAATCTATGAATCTGTTTGCCTTGCTGCTGCCACTGCTTGCTTATTTTCAGATCATGATCTACTACAATGTATAGCCTGTTTCTGCAAACTTCTGCATGAGTAGTTGCTTCTCTTTTGTGTGAGTGCTGTTGATGACTCCTGCCTAAGTGGCACATGTCACCCTGCTGAACAGCAGACATTTTTTTCCCCACAGCACATTTCTTCAATTTTTCAAGATAGTTTTCAGTAATAATTCTGTCCTTCAGGAAACTGGCAGTTCCTTCTAGCATAGTGTCATATGCTTATTAAACACTCGTCCTTCATCCAGGTATTTTGCAGTGGTGAGTAATACAAAACCTAAGGCAAACCTTTGCTGAACAGAATAGCACATGCCCTCCGTTTTGTCCATGAGCCATTTTTTGTTCCTAGTCAGAACCTTCATTGCTCAGAGGCTGAAAATCCAGAAGGGATGCGGATGGCAACTGTGGGGACAATGAGGAAGTAGATATCCAAAATTAGTTTGTCCAGTTACTGCTGCATCTTAGCCAGGACCAGCAGATGGTCCTTCCTTTAGAGCCCTGGTGCTAAGTCTAGTCATATGCTGGTCATGGTGTTTAATTTAAAGCACAAAAGTTCCTGAAAAAAGGTACAGAGAAGATGGTCAGATAGGTGCTAAAGACCTTACTGCTTGTCCAGATCAGAGCCTGGATTCAGGAACAATTCATTATTCTTATTTTGAATAATTTAATTCTACTGCAGCCTGGGAAGTCAGATTATAACTTGTTTATAAATTCTCCTGTCTGCCTTAGACCCATCTTTTAACATAAAATATTTATTAAATAGTAAAAGATATTACATCACGCATAGGGAAAAGGAGGATTTAGAAAATGGGGTCTTCGGGAACATCTCGTACCGTGTCTCTGGCATATGCTAAATTGAACCTAAATATGATTTTTCTTTACACTGCTTGTTTAATATAAAGATATTTAATTAAAAATAATTTTTGTCATTTTGTTTTGAATTTTTGAGTAAATAGCATTCTAATTTAATTTTCTGTAAATCTTTCAGAACACTTTCATGAGAAAAAATGTCCTTACTTGATTTAATTAGTTTAATTCAAAATTATGTAAATTGCCAATTCTAATAATAATTTAAATCAGTAAGTGGGGATTCTTCATTTAAAAAATCTATTATAACCTTGTTTTGAATTGTTAATTATTTTACCAAAGATAGCTTAGTCCTTATTGAAAGATAAGCATAAAACCATCTTGATTTGGGAATTAAAAGATCTTTAGAATAAATTTGCTATTTTTCTGCTAACCAAGACAATATTTGTATACACATACCACATGTGTGTGGATACAGACACATATAGCTATACCTATATGAACATATTTTTGTAGGGTTTTGTATGTGTCGATAAGTAGTAACATAGCTTGGCATATTTTTATTCTGATCTTTATGTCTCACATTTTCCCTACATAAGATGATTAATGATACATTTCCTTTCTACTAGGTGATTAATGTTTTATGTGCAATTTGTGTCAAGTTATATTTAAATGGGAATAAAATTAAATTAAATGCACAGAAACATTTTAATGATTCATTTAATAGAACTACCTTCAGTGTGGTAGATCTATCAGGGAAAAAAAGTTAATGAAAAATGTTTCGTATTCAAAACATTTTTTAATATACAAATGAAATACTACCATTAGTTATCAAATCTTGTTATTTCTTGTCATCTTGCCATTTAAGACATTAAAACTACTAAATCTTACCTGCTCTGATTGTATCTTTAGTCCTAAACCAGAGGAAGAAGTTAAACTCTTCAAATTTTTCTGTCTGTATTTTGAAAGACATAGTTATAGAATTGATACCTGACTAAATTAATCTTTTTTCTTTCTTTCTTTCTTTGGAAAATTAATATTTGAAACTGGAAAAGAGAGTCCAAATGTTAAAAATAGCTGTATAGCTTGAGAAAATTCTGGTTTCAGGTAAGAACTTGTTAGCTTCAACCAATCAAGCAGTTTGCATTTCTATAAAAATGTAAGCAGTAAACAATTTAAATGAATTTAAATAATATTTGTTTAGGCTTCAGTACAGATAAACATTATTTCAAATGGCTTATTTTAAGGGAAAACACATTTCTCTGATGAAGAACTGGCTTACAAAATAGACAGACTAAAAACAATTTAAAATAAAAATTAAAATGAAAAGCATTCATGTAATTGAAGGAGAACAGATCCACAGGTCACCCAAAACACCTTTACAAGGGGAAAAAATACATTAATAAAACAAAACCCCTGCTGAGTGACACTAGACAGCAAATGTTCCATGTCTGATTATTTTAATGTAACCCCTTTTTTAGGACAACCTGACATTTATTTGATTCTGAAAATAAACATGATAGATGAATATTTTTTCTTTAATCTTGATACAGCAGAAGGGGGAATTATGTTTTTGTTGGTGTGAAGGCAGCTTCCACTTCCATGTGTATTGATATCTCTAACTGGTAGAGTGGAGCGGTGCAGGAAGGGAGCACCCTGATCTTCCTGCAGCCCGTGCCTCCAACAAAGGTCAGTCAAGCCAGGAGGATGTGAACAAACTTGGTTCACCAGCTGGGTGACTGGTTTGATAGGACAAGCATTATGATGAATCTGGTGTCCAGATTGTTTTTGAGTCCACTAGCAAGCAGGGAAACAGCTGCAAAATTCAGTGCAGTTGGCTTCTTGCCATGACTTATTCATGTTAGGAGCTGATGTCCTCCTGGAGCCCTGTGCTTACTTCACCTTTGCTTCAGCTGGATACCACCATTCTTTATTTGAAGGCTCCCTGCTTGCTGTAGGACTCTTGGGTTAGTTTTTGGTGGCAGCTTGCTTGAGTCCTGCTGGCATGGAGAGAAGACAGTAAGTGCATGTCTGCCTGTGCAAAACATGTACAGAGAGATTGGCAATGGCATAAAGAAAAACTCGAGAAAATTTCCTTCAGACCTTGGCTTTTTGAAGTATATTTAAGTGGGAATTTTACCTGGAACATTTTTAATCCTGATGGATGTGCTGGGTGTGTGTCTGTTGTACAAATGTCCCTCTTATTGATGTAAATGTAGTATCACCAAGTGGCAGCAATTTGCAGACATTTGCAGGTCACATCTGCATTCTTTCTGGTGCTGAGGTAGCACTCTTGGAGCAGATGATCAGCAGGACATTTCACAATGTCCTTCCCACTCAACATATTGCAGGCAAATAATGGCCTTTGAGCATGTTCTTTTGAGTAGGATGTAAGGAGGTTGTGCTTTGGGTATTACCTTAAAAAGATGCTCTTATTCTTGAAGCAAATGGGATTCCTGTTACCCAGGTACCAGAAACTATTCTATTGCAATAGAAATCTTATATTTTGCTTTTCAAACTCAGAATGGTCTCACAATGTCTTTCAGATTTTGAGGTCTTATATATTATTACGTATAAGAGAAGATAAATATTGAGGAAGGGAAAAAGCTATATAGTAAAATGGGTGTTTTCTTGACAGGACAGTCTCCTATCTCAAAGATTGCATTCTCCAAACCAAAATAGGAGTGCAGTCAAAAGTATTCATCAGCAGTAGAAGAAATTACCCTGGGGATGTTTGTATGAGAAATCAGGGCATTTTTTTTATATTCAGGAAAATATCTTTAAGGTATAACTTTTATTAGTACAGATAAAGTTCAGTTTCACAACTTGAAACTTGTTATATGCTTATTTTGGGGCCCAAAATAATGAGTTTCTGGCTGACATCAAAGATATTGGTAAACATAAAGTTACCTCAAGAAAGGTAAAGCGAACTGATTCAACATGTAATAATCTAATAGTTTTACTCTAATTTCATCAAAAGTGAAAAAACCTAAGTACAAGAAAAAAAGTAGTGGTCTGGATTTCTAGCTGCTTATTTTGCTCTAGTTATCAGGTAGTTGGAAATGATGCAGTCGGAACGATGCCTGTACTTAATAGTAGATGGGACAATACAACCTTGTATCATGCCTGAAAAAATGAAAATCTGCTTTATTTTTTCACTGTAGCCTTGACCAAAGGAGTGGTCCTTTTGTCTGTAGTCTCCAAGGAAGACAGAGTACAGCTTGCTCATGCTTTCAAGCTCACAGAAATCCAAGGTCTGTTTGTTAGCTAGTTTCTTCTGGCTCTAAGTAATATTTTACCTTGCTCAAAGACCAATTTAAAGTTCTCTATTTTGGCACAGAAATGTTTTAGGTGATGTTGACTATCTCTGGAGAGCTGCTGATGAATACCTGCTCACTCCCCTATCCCTCTGTTTACTTTTAAAATTCTGGCAAATGTAACTCCTTGCTGTAGCTCTGAGCATAGCAATTGCAATCTTCTTTGATTTTCTTTTCTGCACTTTATTTTCTAATCTAATGGCTGGCTGAATGGACATATGGATCTTTCTAGGTTTTAATCCTGCCTAGCAGACTTGGAAAAAGTCTGTACATTTCAGTAGTAATCTACAAAAGAAATCTATTGTAGATAAAACAATTATGCCCTTCATTTATTCTTTTTTTTCCCTTGAGCTGACATGCAGTTCTTTCCAACTCTATAAAGGTGTTTTATTGCACTTACTAAAAATGTCAAGGATACTAAACAGCAATGCATAATTTACAATAGACTTTGTAGGCAATAGAGTCCTTACAGCCACAGCTTCCTGAGAATATATTTATTGCTATTTTACTACCTGCTGCACTATCCAGGCTCAACTTCCAATGTATTTGGTTAAAAAAAAACAGAAAGGAAAGAGATACAAGGACTGCTTTTAGAAACAAATGGGTGATTCCTGGACATTTGCCAGTTGACCTGAGATAAATGGATATTATTAACTTTGTTGACCACATTGAAGTGCTTTATTTATGCAGAAATGCAATCAGGAAAACATTAAGCCAAAGAAACGTGCTTAAATTAAAGTGTTGGGCTGCTGAGAAAAAGAAGTCATCTCACTCCAGCAAGATTAGTGTGACCTTGGTTAATGGTTAAAAAGCAATGTGCAAGTTTTAATGTCTGGGTTCTTCCCTAGGGTTGGTGCTGGTTAGTAATGAAGTGTAAGGTTCAGATGTATGATAATGTTATAATCATGATAACATGATAATATGTTGATGTCAACTTGACTGAAGTGATCTACGTAGGCACTAACTATGATGTTTTAATGTATTAACCAAGGAGGTTAAGCAGTTAGGAAAAGAATACAAGGGCAGGTAAAATAGCTTACAAGCTGTGTTTGAGGGGTAAGGGTAAGGATTTTTGGGCAATGTTTTTAAGTACCTGTGCCACACACGCACTGCTAGGCTTTTCTAAAAGAAAGCTAACACTGCAATTTCAGTCAGAAATAAAATTTTCTGTGTCTGTATTGATTTCTGCTTAAGCAGCATGCACAGGTTTGTCATAATTTTATTGTGTTTGTTCAGAAATGAAGCTAACAAGCAACAAGAGTTAATTTGGCCTCATTTAATTTTAATTTACTCTGATAGTAAATACCTCACACTCAGTTTAAAAGCCCTTTATTTACCACAGGAAATGTCTTAGATGCTGAGAAAGGAGTCAGCTTTAGCAGAGGAATATTGAGGAAATGTGTTCACATTAGTGACTGCTTGGGCTCCTGGTGACCCCTAGCAAGTCAGCACACAGCTCTTTCACCGTGGTTTGTAGTCCAGGCACAATCTCTTGAGTTTAGATGCCTTTTCTGAAACAGGGTGACAAAGACCTGTTTTGTTTTACAATCCTCATAGTTATCAGATCAGGGTACGGTGGCACAGCACCTGGCTGGATAGATCAATGCTCCTTACTGGTGCCATCTTGCCATAGGAACTGAGGAGCAGCCAGCCAAGGAATGAAGTCCCTTACCACACTATTTTCATTAGCTTTGCTTGAAGAACACATAACTACACTAGGAACCACTTGAATGCATGATGAGAAGCACTTTGGTAAGTGCTTGTGTGATTGAAGCCCTTGACTGGAAATGTCAAAGAAAGAAAACTAGATAATGTTAATATCCTGGAACCTTGAACATCAGATCTTCTTCCATAACAAGTTCTGCATGGTAAAAATATGCAAGGTAATCAAAATAAGCTGAGCATTACCTTTCATCTTTTTCTCACTTTATATCTCTAGCTAGGCATAATAAGGTGTGGCTATCAATAGTCACAGGGGGCCTGAATCCACTAAAAAAACAGAGAATTTTTTAAAGTGATCAGTCTAAATGGATCTCACCAGTGCTTCTGAAGACTGCCTTAACTGACACACTCAGTTTAAAGCCAACTGCTTTTTCACTTGAGGCTCCAACGAATACTTGGTTGACTGAGAATAAAATCCTTCATAAACTGTATCTGCGTAGACCTGCAATATGATGTTGTCTTTGCTAGTAACGGGAGAATAACTTTGTGCTGAATTTGCAAGGCTGCAGGACTGGGGCATGTCAGTTTTTCTTCATCTGAACTGTTCATGACCCGTGTGAGCTTTAGTTCTCTTGCTGTAGCCATAGCAGCGATTTTTCTAATTGATCAGGTGTCTATGGCTAATTTGTTTTACTTTTGTTTGTCTTTCTATTCTACCTCCATGGTTTTATGAGTCTAACATAATGATGTATAGAGAAATGGTAGGAGAGCAGAGAAGTGGAGACACAGGACATGGCATAGAAAATACAGGCAGGGGATGATAAGAGATGCAGCACAGGCTGGTACTGGAGACCTAATGGCTATAAACAAGTCACTCATGGTCAGTTAAATGAAATTTGTACCTGGAGCTTATTTAACTCAGTTTTAGGGGTAGCAAAGAGAACAATGAAGAAGTATTTCACACATATAAAAGGCATGATATGATCGTATCAGTGATAGTAAATTTAGATTAGACATAGAGCTGCAGCTATATTAAGAAAGACCATGGTCTAAGAGCATGTTAATAAATATAAAATGGATCCAAAAGAGAGGAGGAGGAAACCATCAATATGGAGATCATGTTTCTCCCAGTCGAGGAATCCAGATGCTCATAGCTTGCCATAACACTTCATTACCAACTCTGGAATGAAACTACCAATACTGTGACTCAGAAGAGCAGGGTAAGAGTGAGCAAAACACCAGGAAAAGGTGTAAAAATTAAGATAATAGAATCACAGAATCATAGAATGGTTTGGGTTGGAAGGCACCTTAAAGATCATCTAGTTCCAAGCCCCCTGCCATGGACAGGGACACCTCCCACTAAAGCATGTTGCTCAGACCCCTGTCCAACCTGGCCTTGAACAGATCCAGAGAGGGGGCATATATGTGTAGCAATTTAAACTATATTGATATGATTATTATGCATAGAAGTATTTTTTTTTCTTCTGTAATAATTAGATCTGGACTAATAATGATTAGAAAGTTAAAATTTCAATTATACCAACAGTAGATTCTTGGCTATGTATATATCAGGTAAACTTCTTTTTTGCTCATAAACAGGATTTTAAGCATACAAAACACAATAGGTCTTAGGATCATTAGAAGAAAAAATAGCTCTACTTTTATGAAGTATGGCTGAAACAAAGGAGTCACACAATGCTCATTAAATTCAAGCTAGAAAAGAGAAGTAGAAGAACGACATATTTGGGAGTCCCTTTTTATTATTTTTCAGGAGTGGAACTTCCTATGCCCCCACATTTCTTAATAAGATGATACATAATTGATACTGAGATGGTTTAACACATGATTGTATGCTAGTTGATTTTTGGTTATTGTCCCTGCTCCTCTGCTTCGTTTGTGATTAATATAAAGAAATGCAGTTTTGCATTTCTTCAAAGTGTAAGATGTGAAATTATCTATTTATCTTGCTTTTGCCATGCACACAAGATGTACCAAAGCTCACCTGATAAGCAGTGTCTCACTATGAAGTGTGAGATTCATGTTTTTCTATCCAAATTCTTGTAGTCTAGTAACCAGAAATGCCATGCAGGTGCTTGAGATATGTGAATTCCTACACAAAAGTAAACTATTTGTATTCTAACATATCTACTTACCTGGCTCAACTCTAGATGAAAATCCAAACAGTGCTGTGGAAATAATGACAAGTTCAGGCCTTCAATTATGAAGTTAGAACAATTTACTAACAGCTCCTAGAGTCCTGTCGGACATCTAACATGCTTGTCCTTCCTCAAAAGGTATTTTTCATTTCACAAGGAGAAGCAGCAGATTTCTTTCCCTAAAACCTGCTGGATTCTTTTGTGAAAAGGCTCCCATGTCTCCAAAGGAGGAATAGTAGTGAAGTTAGTATTATTAGTTCATAGGATATCTTTTACTTCATTCACATTAACTTCATTACACATATTCATTAGTTAATCAGTCTTCACAATGGGTCATGGAAAGGGGAAAACTGTTAGGCTCTGATTGTATGGCAAGTTCTATGTAGAATCAGAATCAGAACATGGTATACATAAGCATCTCTTGCCTATAGCCAGTAGACATTAGTTCAGATACAGGACTCAGGACTCAGGACTGCGACCAGGATGTATGCAAAATTGAAATACCCACATTAAAAGTTCTGATAAAAGCACTTGACTAAATCCCCTGGGGTATATTAACTCACTAATCACAGCCCTATTTGATTTCAAGGTATTTTAAATTCAGATAATATTGCCCATGCCAGATCCATTTCTGCCTCTGCAGCTGGATAATTAATTCCATGATAAACTGATAGGAAACTAAATATCACCCAGAAAAGTTCTTCTGGAAGCACACTGAGGCAGGTGAATTAAATGAACTCCAAAATACATGTGAAATGTTCTCATATTTTCTTTCTTTTAAAGTGCAACTGCCAAGGATAGCACACCCTACATGTTTTATTAGGTAGCCGAAGGCTTAGACACTATATCAAAGGATTAATAGTCAGTGCATTCTTCATGTGTGTATTCACATGGAGGATGAAAAAAATCTTGGTTAGCATCCCAGTTACTCTGTTGCCATCATCTTCTGTCCACCTTTATCCACCCTCTCTCCTCATGGTGCATGCTCAAGCAGGAGGACAGTCATACAGCAGTCACCTACTGGAAGAAAGAATCACCTGGCTAATTTTTAGAAGCAATGACTGTAGGTACCAAGAAAGACAGAGGGCTGGGACAAGACTCCTTCTTATCCTCAGCATTGTCTTCTCACAAGCAATGATCAGCAATTTGAATAGTAGGGATGACTTCTCTGAGGCATATAAACTACACTCAATTATATTTTCCGGAGTGCATAAAGCCGCTGTGGGTTCTGTAGTATCCTATAGAAATCTAAGTTGTGTTTCAGGTCCAGCTCCTCAAACAGGACTCTCAGCTGCATTGTACATGGATATGCAACTGTTATTTTCACCTCTGAGAAAAGACAAGAAGTCCAGAATTTCAGAGCATTCTGCTATCAGTGTTGAGTGAGGTGTTTTTTATGGATGGTTTTTATGGTTCAAAGACAGTTATTTTATTCCCTCTAAAGTGTATGACATACATACAAGAGGGAATATCAGTATTCCAGTAGCCTTGCTGACATTAAAATCTCTCCAGTCTTCTGCCCCCCTTCTGCCTAATACACAAAATATTTGATATAACTAATTTCACATGGTTATTAGCAGGTTGTTGTAGCAAGTGTATAACTAAAAAAAAAAGTCCCACAACCTGTAGGGAGGTTGTTCTTTATTCTTTAAAAAAGCATTGTTCCTTACAGGAAAAATCAGCTTCAATTTTGTGATAGCATGATAAAAGATTCATGACTTTTTGCTGTTGGGTTCCAAATGTGAACATGTATGTGTTAGTACTCTTGCCACCAGAGTCTCTGTGTGTCAATAAATTCAAAGTCTGAAGCCTCCCTGTTGAAGGGTATCACTTTGGATGTCAATAATCCATTATGTCCTTATATCTTGTTTCACACCCTTTTTTCTCCTAGATCAAGTAAGGCAGCTGCATTTCCAAAGGCTGTTAACTTTACTGGCAGTGACACCCCCCTGGAGATATGTTCTTCTTCAGTACCTATTCTCTTTACGAAGGCTTCCCAGATCATGCTTTATTGATCAGGCAATTAATTGATTGCTGAATACTTACCTGAAACAATGAGTTGGCTGTTTCTGTCCCCCATGAGTTACTAACCCCTCATATTTTTAAACTCAGTAAAATTCAGAAATCTGCTGTTCATTTATAGTTTGATGTAAACAGGCACCCTTTAGTGCATAAAGCATCTTGTATGTCTTTGTTTTCCTACTCAAAGGAAAGTGTAGCCTTGCTTCTAACATCACAGAAAGCTGACAGGTGGAGGGCAGTAAGTTGCTGAGTTTCTTTATTTTAAGTAATGCAAAAATCAAGTGGCCCTTAGATGGGGTCTGGAACTGAAGGCTAATTCAATTGTGTTATGGTGCTGTGAATAGACATGTTTCATCTTCCCTACTGTTATGAGATAAAAGCACCTTGTTTCTTCTGATGCTGTGAGAAGTTATTTCCCCTATAGAAGCTATTGTATATAAGAAAAACTTTGAGAGTCCTAGGATGAAAGAAATATAAAAAGATGTCTGACTGCAACTAACTAGGATAATTGCATATTCAACCTTTGCTCTGTAAATCAGAGTAAACACAAAAGCTAGTAGGTTTCAAGCACAGAACTGAGAGATCTTGTATCTGGGGTGTGTGAATTCTGGTGACCAGCCAGGTTAACACGTGCTTTCTGTTGTCTAGAGTTTCAATGCAAATTTCAAATAACAGGAACTAGAAGATAATGTTTGCAGTAATTAAAAAAAAATAAAATAATGAAGAGAATGTTTATTAAAAAATACTACAGACAGATTTTCAGGAGTCTGTTCCAGCCAGTGGGAATCTTTTCATAGTCTTCTGAGGGTTTTTGTTTGGACTGCTCATGAACTGGAAAGAGAGTAAACAGTAATATTCAGATCTGTGGTGGAGGTTGCTTAGACACACAAAGAGAGGGAATTAATTTCACAGTGAAGTCAGAGAAGTCTTAAATTTCTGTTAAATCCATCATGAGAAGTAGATGCATACTCAAGCTTGTGGAAATGTCCATGCACATGTACTGTGCTGATACTGGCACAAGTCTGTAGCTGTAGGTGGAGCCAAAACCAGGATTCATCCGTTTCCAGTTTTTGGGTTTGGTTTTTGTCTTTGTTTGTTTTTGGTTTTTTTTTGGTTAGGTTTTTTTTGTGTGTTTTTTTTGTGGTTTTTTGTTTGTTTGTTTTTTATGATAAGTTCTAAATTGGAAATGTAAACAGCAAGCAAATTTGGTTTGATGAGATGTTGACACAGATGCATGCTTGTCTGCCTCACTGCAGGATATGCAGAGCTGTAGGACTGTTGCACGCATGAGCACAAGCATGCCCTAAATATTTGTGATAATAATAACTCACAAGACTCTAAATGTTGCTCAGCTCCAATTGTGAGTTTGTTAACCTTTACTTACCCACATTGAAAAGATTCCTCCAAAATGTGGTAAACATTTTAGATACAGAAAGTAAACAATGAGGTAGGACTTTGCTTTTGTGCTGGCTGTTGTAAGCAAGAATTCAAATAAGATTTGGAGATCTTTTGGTGATGATGATTAAGAGTGAATCCTCAGGCTCAGAGAATTTCTGCTGCCACAAAAATAATTAAAGGAAAAGGTGAATGAGGTGTGTTATGTCTTTTTCACAATCCACTGTAAAAGTGAAAGGAGAAACAAAGGAATAGTGCACTATAACCATGATCACTGATTGAACAGATATGTATGGCATATATTTAGGCATGTATAAATTTTGCTTCTGGTTATGATCGGTAAAGAAGAAAGGAAGAAATCCTCTGAGAAATCTGTGTATGAACTATCAAAGTTTTTTTTTCAAAGTTATCTTTCAGAATTACTTAACGTTGGTTTTGGTTTTTTTTTTAATTTTGATTTAAGAAGACATTTATTGTAAGTGGTTTCATTTGTACAAGCTTCTTTTAGTAGAACACGAATTCCATATCTTTTGTGCTCTATTTATCTTTGTCTTAAATATGAAATGAAGTCACAAATGCTGTTCTTGGTCTCGTCCTTCTATTCTACAAGAGTCAGGAAAATTAATATGAATGAGATTTTAAAGAGAGAGTCCATGGTAGTGACCTGTCAGACTTGTGTGAATATGGTTTGTATCCATTTTTATTTAAAGCAAATTATTTTTTCAAAACCCAAAGCAGCAGAGAAATAGGTCCTATGGGAGGAAAGGGCTACAGTACCATCTTTTGTGTCCCTGCAGTTAAGTCCTTGACTAATGACTGTTCTCCCCTACTTGTGCATGCATAATACATGCCTCACTGCTTTATGTCCTAGTGTTTATTTCTTGACATCCTCAGGGGCTTCATTTGCTGTCGTACATAGCAAAACATCACCAGTGACAGCAAACTTGCCACTCTGCTTCTCCTGCCCTGCCAAAGTAGCTTAATGTGTTATTGGCATCTGACAGCTTAATCAGTTCTACCTGTCTGACCAGTCATGTCCTTCACCTGTGACAACCTAATCTGAGAGGAGCAAAAGTGGTTTAAGAAATGACCCATGTCAAACCAATGTTTCAAACTATGTTTGCTATTTTCTTCCATGGATATGCTTATGTATTAACTAGAAAGTGCTATATCTCATATTTGGTTCTGTCTTTTGCTAAAATGCTTCGTGTAAAGATGGAATCATTTATCGAAAGACCCACTCATCTTAATCTAGGATATTTCCAAAATTGCTTTTTGGTCATATTTTCAATGCTTCTTTCAAGCTTTCAGCAAGATGATAATATAGAAATAGCTATGTGGTGTATAAGAATATTTCTGGGCTGTCTGAATGCTGACTACACAGTACTTAGAAGATGCATATGTTTGAAAGATGTGCACCTTTTCAGAAAGAGGTGAAGTCTGGCATTTGTGAGTTCTTGGATTGTACCAGTCATCTGCTACCCTAGCTGTTACCCATAACTGAACTCTGCACAACAAGTATATTCAATGCAGTAGCCATTGAGGAAGCTCATAGATCCAAATGAAAGAAATAAAAGAGGATCCTGTTTCTACATTTTGTGGACAGAAGCTGTAGGCATGTCAGTTCTCTGCACTATATCTTCATGTTCTGATTGGTTTCAGATGCCTGTGAACATAAACTGCCATGTCTACAGGCCTAAGGCCATTTTTCTCTAGAGTTTCTGTGTTCTTGCTCCATAGTTCTTGGCATGGTGGGGCTCCTTGGTATCCTGTGACATCCTAGTTACCCTATCCTAGTTTGCTTTCCTTACCATTAGAATGTCCAAAGTAATATAAGTGCTATACTCCTGAGTGCAGAATACTGTTTTCATAGGATAGTACTGAAGGTGTGTGCTATAAATATGTTAAGGGTGAGTGTAGAGAGGATGGAGCCAGACTTTTCTCAATGTCATCCAATGACAGGACGAGA
>JAOEGS010002180.1:0-11389 GCA_025447755.1 Corythornis vintsioides
GGCAGCACAGCCTGCTGCTGTGTCAGCCACTCCTCCCAGTTTGGTGTCATCAGCAAACTTACTGAGGGTGCTCTCTATCCCCCCATCCAGGTTATTGTTCCCCATGTGCTCATCCTCTCAGCTATGCCTTTTCTGGTCTTGCTGGGAAGCTGGGAGTGACAAAAAGCATATGAGATTCCCTGACCCAACAAACACCCTCCCTTTGCCTATGCCTGTCTCACAAACCACAACCCTGCACAGGTCAAGCAGGAGGCAGCTCTGCTACACCCTGGCCTTTTGGTAAGGAGATGGAGATGGCGGGCAGTCTGTCCTCAGCACAGTCCTCATTAGTCATCTCTGTCCATACTGGCAACTGTCAGCCTCATCTTGCCCTGCTCCAGTTGCCAAGGGGATTTCACAACCAGTCTATTCCCAGAATGCTGATCTGAACAGCAGCACGCAGTCTGGGAAAGAGCAAGATTCTGGACAAAGAGACGAGCTTAATCAAAACCTTCCCTTGACATCTGGCATTAATATCCGAGCGAGTGTGCATGGCTCCCCTGCTTCTTCCAACTCACTTATCAGGCCAAGGCCACTAAAACTGTGGCTGGAGTTTGCACAGCAATCGCCATCACACCCGGCAGCTGCTGACCTCAGCCTCCCACCATGCTGCCTTGAGGCTTCAGGTCTTCAGAGAGAGGAGCCTCTTCAGAGAGGAGCCTCAGGGCTCCACTGTCATCCCAGAGAATGGGCTGGGACCTGCCTGGTGAAGCAAGTGTACCTGGCTGGGTCTGGCTATGCAGTTGGGACAAAAGACTTTCCATGGTGATTCAGCATGTCTCCACTACCCCACAGAATCCTTGGGTAAGTGAGAAGTGAGTATGCATTTCTAATTTTATACAGCCTGCCCTATTCACTGATAACATACAAACTGACATCAGCCAAGTCTGAGAGAAGTTATCATATTTTCCATACATTTTCCAGCAAGAAAATAAGAAGGCAGGAAAGATGCCCACCAGCCTGTCCTCTAAGCCACATTCCCCACAGGAGAAGCCACGATTAAAATCATGTTTTGCAATTGCTTGAAGTTTTCCTGGTAATTTCTCAGGTTCCTGCAAGAAGAAATCCCCTGCACTCCTCAGCCCAAGAATGTCTTTTGTGTAAACCAAGATGGAAAACACACTGTTGCAAAACCCTGATGCTGTGACTGAACCATGTTCTACAAGTGATTTATAGAGCAGAGCTGCTGTGAACACACCAAGTGCTCCAAACACCAATTATCGTTCTCTAGTTTTATTTTCAGTATGATGCTTTTAATCTTCAATGAGGATCTTTGCTAGAAGCAAGAGGACTGTCTCAAGATAAACCACTTCAAGCCACTGGGAAACAGAGGCCACAGCCATACGTGTACCCAGCCACACTTCTCTGCTGGTGGCTCCTGTGCCACCAGTACTCAGAGAAGCTTTTACAAATACATGGAGAATTTGCACACATACTCAGCTGACACGTGACACCCTGCTGCCCTGACCACCAAGCACACTTGAAAGTATAATTTCCTTCCAGCAGGACTTTGGCCAGCCAAGGATACATCCGGTGCTTTCCTCCATTACACCCTGACACTGATGAGGGAGGTCACTGATAAAAGCTTCCCTCACTTTAACCTTCAGGCAGTCTGGTCTAAGTCAGAAAGAGCTTCTGTAAGGTCCTGAATAATGCCAGGCAGAATTTCCATCATAAAAGAAAATTAATGGGAACAGAGAGATGCTACAAGGAACATTTTACCTCTTCAGCACAGGAGAATTTATTTAAGATATGTATATCCACAACTCCTGATACACTGTTCAAGGGCTATAAACAACCCACTAAACTGGTCAAAAAGATTATTCCAGCTCTCAAATACTCATGCTCTGGATGGACCATCTGCAGAGGCAGTCAGGAAGCTGTCACAGTACCTCTACAAAGACCTCCTGATCACGTCAACCTTTCTGCCAGGGTATACTGTATCTTTGGGACTATGAATCAAAGGAAGGAAAGGAAATATCTGGAGTCATGTGGACATGACAGCGTGTCAGGAAGCCATACACAGCAACACCATGGTGACCGTGCAAGCACTGAGGACTATAGAGAAAGCATGGCTGAAGCTCCTGCACTAATCTCCCACTGCCCAAGCCTGCTCCTGCTTCTTCCAAGTTGCAAGACAACAGAGAAAGAGAGCAAGAGAAGATTATCTCAGCCTTCCATCAGAAGGAAGACACCTGTAAGAAAGACCCTTGCATACAGGCTGTCCTGGGAACACAAGGAGAAAGACAGAACTAAAGGCAAAAGAGGAAAACTGCAGTACAGAAAACCTAACCTGGTCCTCTACCAGC
Organism: Corythornis vintsioides; assembly: GCA_025447755.1. Taxonomy (NCBI): domain Eukaryota; kingdom Metazoa; phylum Chordata; class Aves; order Coraciiformes; family Alcedinidae; genus Corythornis; species Corythornis vintsioides. The sequence goes on from JAOEGS010002180.1 coordinate 2,349, forward strand.
TGGACACATCTGACTGGGGGAGACCCAATGCTTTAATCAATACCCCTATGTAATCTCTGTGCTGCTCCCTTGCCTTGACCAACCCCTTAAGCCCCCCCATCAAGTCCAAATTGCCTAGAAGCATAAATAAAACAACTAGGAGGTAGGACCTGCATCCCTTCAGCAATTCACCTTCCAAGATATTAACATTTGGGCAGGGACATGTCAAAACCCACCAGCAATAGCACTCACAAGGGGCAGAAAACACTTTTGCCTCCCACAGACAGAGCTCAAGATAGGAAAAATGAATGATGTGCGTGAATCCAGCAGCTGCCAGGCCCTGCCTTTCTATTGTATTTTGCTTAGACCTAGCCTCCAGACTTGCCAGCAGCTGAGCTGCCGTCGGGCTGAGTAAGGAGACCAGCCTAAGCAAACACAAACAGCAAAGAAGGAAATACTTCCCAAAAAAACAGTGACTGGACTTGTTTTGCAACGGAAAGGGTGCATTTAAAATACTTATCATTCAGCCACATAGAGAAGAAAGAGAGAAAAGGAAAACTATGGGGGAGAGGTGAGGGAAGCATGTAGGCAAGGAAAGCAGCACTTTTCTCTTGGAGATTGTCAGTGTGGGCACTGGCAAAGCTCCAGGCGCCAGCCCACAGCAACTCCCAGGGGTGCTGGGATTTCTGTTAGGGCTGTGTCTGCACGGAAGGCAACTGTCCGTGGTGGACGGAGGGCCTATGATGGTCGGACAGCCCATAGCAGTCAGAGGGCCAGGGATACGTAGCTCGACGGCTGGCTGAGCGCAGTCCAGCCAGGGCTCTCGGCCACAAGCGGAAGGTGCCAGAGCAGCAGCCCACGCGTTGGCCTCGATGCCCAGCGAGGATACTCACATGAGATCGGGTCGGTGCCGGTGGAGGATGGCACAGAAGGCGAGGCCGTCGCGAAAGGAGGTGGTCATGTTGGTTATGCTGACATCGCGGTAGCCCTCGCACTGCTGCTTACACCACAGCTGCAGGTTCTGGATGGCCGCCATGGCCTCCGCGGGACGGACGGGAAAGAAGAGAGCAGCGGCAGGTCCTGTGCCGGCTCGGTGGGGCACGAGGGACCCCTGGCCAAACCACAACGCACCGAACCCCGCCGGAGGCTGCCGGCGTGTGGCAGGGAGGGCGGCCGCGGGGGGAAGAGGCGGGGAAAGGGGCGGGCGAGGGGCGGGCGGTGGCGGCCCCTTAGGGCCCCGCCGCGCCCAGTGCTGGGCTCAGCGGAGTTGGGGGAAAAGCCCGCCGTGTGAGGTTCGGAGTGAGCGGTGGCTGCGGCTCCAGATGGAGCTGGAGTAGCAGCACTCCCGCCATTCCCGGCATGGACCTGTAATTACATGGGAATCCACAAGTGGGACAAAAGAAATCTCATTGACACCCACACACAAGATTTCTTTCAGGGAATCGAATAATCCTTTTGGTTGGAAAAGACCTTTCAAGATCATTGAGTCTCACAGCTAACCCAGCACTACCAGGACACTCCTGAACCACATCCCTCCCTCAGCACCACATCTCCAAGCCTTTGACACCCCTCAAGGATGGGGACTTTGCTGCCCTGGACGGCCTGAGCCAGGCCTGGACAGCCCTGCAGGGATAAGTTCCTAATGTTCAATCTAAACCTCCCCTGGTGCCACTTGAAGCTATTTCCTCAACCTATTGCTTGTTCCTTGGTAAAAGAGACCGACCCAACCTAGGTCCATCCTTCTTTCAGGGAGTTGTAGGAGCAAGGACAGGCAGCCATGAAGAGGCAGCCACGTAGGAGGTATGAGGAGGAGGGAAAACAAAGCATGGCTGCCCAGAAGCTTGGGGAGGTGAAGAGGAAGCTAGACAGCCATGGGCACAGGGTCTGCCCAGCCTGGGGCAGCCCATCAGGCATCAGCAGCTGACAACCATCACCTGCAGCCTCCTCCACTCCCTGTCCCTGCAGAGAGGAAAAAGATGGGCAGCTGAGTGAGGGGCTGGAAAGGGGCCACCAGCTGCATCCTGCCCTGGCTGGGCTAGTGGTGTCCAGGCCAGCACTGTCACTGCCAACCCTGTGGCCACCCCACGTATCACATAACTCACCAGATCTTGTGCGCCTGACAAAACGGCCAGAGACAAGGTAACACTTGAACAGCTGCCTATAAATTAGCTAAAAATAATTAATAATACATATAATATATTAATGGCATTTCTATGACATGATAAGGATAATATACATTAATATATAACTACCTCACAAATAATTCAGTGTGTTTCAATTTCATCAACAATCACTGGCCAATGTATTTACTTTATGGTAAGGATTATACATTTCATTATAAATGGCTTGCTGGGCATGTCAGCAACTTTTACATCTCCATTCACTTTATTATTAATGGTTTCCTGAACAGTAACAGCATAATAATGCACACAATGCAGCATTAATATTTGATGTGGCATCTATAGTCTCCCATTTATCATTTATAACAGGCTACAAAAACATTATAAAACATTTATTACAAATTTATAGATCACTTTATAATAAAACAAAGTTGTGTTATAAATACATTATTAATCCTTTATGCCATTTATAGGAATCCCTTGTAATAAGGCCTTAGCATATGTTGCTGTTACACCATAACAAGAACGGTATAGCAAGGAGGAAATACAGCACAGCCTGCTCCTGAGTGCTGGGTGTATTCTGTGAAGAACAAACATCTGCACTCAAAATTAATCAGACTACCAAGAGACCAATCAAAAGAAATGCCGGATTAACTCAAAGTTGTCTTTTTTCCCCCTCCCCTTGAAAAGAGATGCTCACTTTCTTGTGAGCTAGAAACTCGAAGCACTGGAGCCCTGAAAGATGAGCTGTCCTGCTTCACTTCCACACCACCTTTTCATTAGATTGAAAAAATTTGCATAATTAACTGGCTATTGATGGGCAGCCCTTCCTGTCCCCTGTCATCAGGTAGCTTACTGCTTGGTGAGAAACAAAGAACATGGGGTGGGTTTAGGAAAAGCATTTGTGGGGTTTCCTTTGGTAAGCACCAAAGCCCGCTTTGTTTAGTGGGTACCCCCCTCCCTCTGCTGTGCCTGCACTCTATAGAGTGCAGTGCTGGGAAATGAGGAGAAAATGATGTTTCAAAATGGAGTTGTTGCCAACTGCTAGTAGTATGAATAGTGAAAATCATCTTCTGAGCCCAGATTAACACAGCTGTAGATATCCCTTTCAGATTTAATGGCCCAGATGGGGCACAGCCCAGGGAATGATATTTAGTTGCTGGGGTTTTTTTAAATATATTTGTTTAACATGACAATCTGCCTTCTAACAAACCCAGCTTAATGAGTTGACGTGGCTAGTCCCTCCTCATTACCTCACACTTTGGGAAAGGGCATATGGGGCTGGGTGGCAGGGGACACAGATCATGGAGCAGAAAGCCAGGCTGGGCTTGGAGAGCAGCTGTGAGGTGCTGTATATCACAGGCCACTGCATTTCACCTTGTCCCTCCCTTCACTGTGCCTGGGTATCTCTGACTGAGACGGTTGTATCAGAAAGGCATCCAGGCTTGCAGACACCAGAAGAAACTTAGTTGCTGGCTCCACACTGTGCATCCCAGGAGAGGGTTAGGTTGGAGGTACAGCCTTTGCTATACCAGAAGCAGGCCCACACTGTAAGCTGAGGTGATTAAAATGACATTGCTGAAGGAGTGAGCTAATACAGTAATAATATGGCCCAGTAATGGCTTTTCAAAACACAGGCATCAGCCACTTGTGCAGTGTTCTTAGTTGGTGATTAAGGAGACCTCAGTGGGAGTTTATAGCTGTGATGAGTCTTTAATGCACCAAAAGGTAAACTAACAAGCACTAGTGGAAGGAACAGGGCAGGAAGGGGGCAGAGCTGCCTGTGCAGCTGCTGCCAACTCATTACCCACAACTGCCTTTCTCCCAGGATGTTCCTCCTGCAGTGATGTTTACAAATCCTTACTCTTCCGCATCATCCTGATCCTGTTTTGTGGACCTTGCCTACACTCACTGAGCTTTTCCTGGTGCTGCTGGGTGGAATTTCTCACTGCTGGCTCATGGAGCAGAGAGTGTCCTGTAAGCTCAGTGCTTCTCCCTTAAATCCCTTTTTGAGGTGCATTTGAAGCTTGTTGGAGAACAGCAGTCCACAGACCTGGGCCAATTTATTCTTCTCTGCTTACAGACACTTCTCCTTTACTTTCTCCCCCACAGTCCATTTCATTTACCTTCCTAGATACTGAACTGCAGCTGAGAAATGCTGAGTGCTTCCTGACAGTTGCTATGACTGTGACTAGTGGGGATCAACCTCTGCCATTATCTTTTAAATATATTCTGGTTCCCCTATGCAGGAGCCTGGAGTTTATGGTTAGTAGTGGAAAACTTAACTACATGACTAGGACCAGCCTAAAGCCCAAAGAAAAACAATAGGCATTTGTTAGCTTGACGACTCAAGGAAAGGGTCAACTCTTTATTGGACAAGGGAGAGACCTCATGAAGACAAGAGCCAAGTGATGCAGGGTGGTTTTGTTTTCCAGAAGAGAAAAATCACATCTTTTAACTATTGTGTGAAATCAGCTGATCAAATCAAGCTACTTCATAATTTTGCTGCAGGCTGTATGCAGAGCTGCTTACTCCCAATAAAAGGAAGTATTTGTCATAGCCAAGAGCTCTCATATGTTCCCATGCCAATGGCTTGTATTAAACTGAGGTATTCAAAATGAGAAGGAAAAAGTACGTCTCATCAGTAACATGCCTCATCTGCTCTCTCTTCCCAGAAGGCAGCCAGGCTGTCTTCATCGAGATGGAAAGGCCCAAGCCAGGGAAAAGAAAGCCCCAACAATTTCACAGTTACTGACACAGAAATGCTTCCACATGATACCTGCCTCTCCTAAGAGCCTGTCTAGTTTGACCTGCAAAGTAGCAGAAAAAAAGTTATTACAAAATTCAAGTCTGAACACGAATTTCCACTGAAAGAAGATAAAAATGTGAAGTTACAGAAAGAGGCACGTGGGTAAATCTCTCCATGACGCATCTCCAAGAAGCTCCTAAATGGTAAATTCATTATCCTAAACTTTCAAAGGACCAACACCACTGAGCATCAGAGCAAAGTGCACCCTGTCACCCAGGTATAACCCATGTCACATCAAAAATAAAGACTCTCTCCCTTGCTGTCCCTCCTGCCTGCCAGCAAGATGCTGGCTTTCCTGTTCTCCTGTCCCTCAAAACAGTGAGGTGAGGGACAGGCTAGAGGTTGATGTCAGAAGGTTATTTCCAGGCGACAAGGACAAGAGACAAGCTCACATGCTGTGTCCTACACACCAGGTGAGCAGGACAAATGAAAAGGCCATAAACAGCTGCTTGGTGGATCACCAGAGAGTCTCAGGGAGCTAAAAGAGCTAAAAAGTCTCTTTTCGCTCCTCCAGGAGCCGCAAACTTCACCATTCTTATCAGAAAGCGAAAGTGAAGGTGTTTTGCTGATCAAAACCTGTTTGGATCACAAGACTGGGTGAGGTGACCCATATCTATCATGGCATCACCATGGAAGCAGGACCCACCCTGGAGCCAGAGCTGGCTTGACCACTTTGAAATTGTGTCTTATCAGCAGAGCAGAGCATAAAGCCTGGAAAACCAGTAGTATTTACTAGTGATTAACAATATTAATGTGCTAAAGTGAAGAAGGACTTTGCCTTTCCCAAGCTCATTGTTGACGTAAGTGAAGTCCCCCTTTCCTAGAAGTGGGGGTAACAGGGGGGTTACCCTATTCACAAACACAAAGGCACTGGCTAGTCATTTGGGTTATAGCTGACCTCAAAATCCAGCTGAAGCCTCACCCAGAAGAAAGGTCAGCTCTTACCTCAGGTTACTAACTTGGCAGTAATAAAATTCATGAGACAGAAAACTTTAAAGGCCAGGACTTTCCATTTTTTTGTGCTGAATTGATGGGAAAAACTACAAATGGCTTTATTTTCACCTAGACCAAACCTGAGTACCACGTCCTTTATTTAGGGGAGAATGGGGACCTCCCTAAGAAGTCTATGATAGTGCAAAATTTAAACTGTGTCTCCATTCCTGGCCTAGCAGTGTGACCACTGTGTGGTTCTCCCTGTGTTGCTGCCTGGGTATCTGTGGTGGGTGCAGAACAGGGGGAGAACCTGATGCAGGGGCACTACAAGCTCTGTAGACAGTTTGTGGTAGATGTAGTTCAAAGGGTCCTAGTGACCCTGTGCCAAGTGCCCTTAGAGGTCTTGCTCCTCCCTCAAGGTGTTCCCAATAAACCCTGGAGAGCAAAAGTATCACTTTAGAATTTAAATGTCATTATTTGTTTAAACAAACAACAAAGGTAGGTGATTTTATTACTCTAATGGTTATGTTTTCCAGTATTTGCATAATTGTTTAATACTAATAAGATAATCAGCAATTCTTACAGCTTAATGATTACCCAGCAATGCCTAGTGTAGCTTAATGAATTTTTAAATTGTTGCTGGGGGTATTGAAGTTTTTTGCCCAGTATCTTCTTGTGTCAGAGATGCTGTTCATGCAAACGGTGTAATGCCGAAGGCAAGACACCACTAGCTACACAAGACCCGCAGAGAAAGAATGATAAAGGTCTCTTGAATTTCTACGGAGGCAGAAATACAAGCTCCAGATTCTGCTGCTTCAGGGTCAAATTATCTGAATACACAGGGAAGCAATGCAGAGATTTAAAAAAACAGTCCATCTTAGACAAATGCTACCCTTATATAAGTCAGAGAATTTAGATGGTGTGGGCCTGGTTTCAACATACCCAAAGCCATAAAAATCTTACCCTTTTTTGCTTTTAGCCAACAAATCCTCAAGTTAAGCACAAATCAGACCATCCTGTACTGCAGTAGGGCCAGATGGAAGTTAATGGAGGGCAAGCAGGGCTGGGATTGGGTTTGTGTTTGTCACTGACGAAGGTCACAGATGAGGTTGGCTGGAGGAAGAGGTTGGCAGGACTGTAGGGAGCAGACTCCATGGCCCACATTTACACACAAATAATAAGTAATGGAGATGTAGTTTTCCTCTCTTTTTTTTCTGCACAAGGTTTCTTATGTGTTTCTCCTTGCAAAGTGAGGCTTCTCATTCTCTACCCTTCATTCTTTTCTAATGGCTGGCAAAACATTGGTGCCTTTAACCACAAAATCCTATTTGTTAGCTGTTACCTGTGCACCTCTCCCTCTGTTTCTGCTGCTGATGTAGTGGGTCAGGCAGATTTGCCTCTGAGCTCAGCACTGGGACTCTTCCAGTTACCCAGTGTCAGGCTTGCCCCACAGGCAGCTGCCACTGAGTAAAGATGATGCAGGCACCTCCCTGGTTAGTCATACCAGCTCACAGCCAAACTCACGTGGTGTTCCAGGACACCCCTCGTGGTTCCTGGGATGCACAGCCCTGTCCAGAGCTAGATGAAACAGCTGTACCACTGCTCCAAGGCAGCAGCACATGCAGGAACATGCTCCAGCCACACTGGACCAGGTAGGAACAGGGTATGGTTGGGTTAGAGAATGCAGTAGGAAACCCCTACAAGTGTGTGCAGAGGATTTGTGATCCCTGATGCTTGCAATGCACAGAGATAGAACCTGGTCAGCTCTGTGGGGAAGTAAGTAGCTTTTGAGACAACCTGCCACAAATGCCATCACAATGTGGGTGAGGTGGTGTCTTCCTCCTCCCAAGCCTTGGCTCACACATACTCACATGGTGCAGCTTGCCTGCACCATACCACCACCTCTGCCCAGGCACACTGGTGCCAGTTCCCAGACTGGGTTCAGCTACTCCTGTCCTTGGCCCCTGATGCTTAACAAAGGGACTCTGCAGCCCCTCTACTGCTCCAGGGCTGCCCAGTTTGTCCTGGGCTCCCGTTGCTCCCCAGCTCTCTACTACCTCTGCTGAGCACCAGCCATGGAGTCATCAAAACAGAGCCAGCTGATGTGCATGGGTTGTGCCAACCCTGCCCTGAGAGCCGGGTGCAACCACAGGATGAGAAACAAGACCACATACAGTTTTCCCTTCCCTATCATGTGTTCCCTAGAGCTGGGATGGGATTCCCAGTGTATCCAAGGAGGCCAAAAGCCTTCTGGAAGGACAGCGTTGAGAGCATCCCTAGCCCCACACAGACTCCCTGGCATCAGCCCTGGCAGCCCCTGACTCTCCTAAGAAGCTACAGCAGATTGTGGTAGAGAAATGTCTAAGCAGGGATTTAGGGATGGGTCACCTGGAAGGCAGATGGGAGCTGTGATTTCCACTGGGCCCCACAGGTTTGGCCAGAAATGACCCTGATAAACCTCCTCCTCACTCCTAAGCAAGGCACCAGTTCTTGAAGACAGAGATGGCCCCAGACCTCAGAATCAGCCTGGAAGACCTGTGAAGGATAACACTGTCAGCTCAGCAGGGATGGGAGGAGAGAAGGTGCTCAGCCAGGCAGAGATCAAAGTTACAGAGCGCTGATTAAAGGCAGGCAAGTGTCAGAGAATCAGTAATGCCATTGCTAACTGTTTTAGAGATGACACTGCTGCCTCACAGGCAGCAGGGACAGGCTCCTGCCCTGAGCTGCACAGCCAAGCAAACCCTGACAACCCCATTCTCAGCCCTCATCTGGTTGTGGTGACAAGCTCCAAGCCAGGGCAACCTGCTCAACTCCACTGGGTCCAGAGAGTGGTGGCAGAGCAAATGCTTCAAGGGAACCTTAAATACATCAAAAAGGACTGTATAGTGGATAAAATGCCCTCCCTTTGGCTGGATGGTCGCATCCAGAGGGTGGTGGTCAATGGCTCGAAGTCCAGATGGAGAAAAGTGACAAGTGGAGTCCCTCGGGGGTCTGTACTAGGACCTATATTGTTTAAGATCTTCATTAATGATATTGACAATGGGATTGAGAGCACCATCAGCAAGTTCGCAGATGACACCAAGCTGAGTGGTGCTGTTGAAAGGCTGGAGGGACGGGATGTCCTCCAAAGGGACCTGGATAGGCTGGAGAGGTGGGCCCAGGTGAACCTCATGAGGTTCAACAAGACTAAGTGCAGGGTC
>JAOEGS010002180.1:11489-37118 GCA_025447755.1 Corythornis vintsioides
TCCCTGCTCACTGCAGGGGGGCTGGACTAGATGACCTTTGGAGGTCCCTTCTGACCCTAAACATTCTATGATTCTATTCTATGAAAGATCATGATTCTTTATTGTCTATGGGAATATATAATCTTTATTGTCTATGGGAAGACCCAACTCTGCAGAGAATTCCACCCACATGCCCTCCCTTTGAATTTGTCTCCTGATCTCTCAAAAGATGGTTTCTGCAGCACTGATAAAGAGATGCTACTCCCAACTTCTCAGACACATCTCTTTTCACATTGCTCTGCAAGGCCTGGCTGTCCTGGTCTGAGGGGTCATTAAGGTGTTCTATCAACTTCGAGACATCCCCCACTCCTCCAGACCAGTCATCCTGGAGCTGGCCTGTTCACATCAGACATCACCAAACAGAGCGGAATTCAGGGCAAATGTTTCCACTTGCAGCCCTGGAGCAAGATTTCTGGAAGGCCCCACTTGCTGGGAAGATCTTCACCAAACCACTGCTACTTTGACTTGTCTTTGACATGTCTTTTCAACACAACATTTCACTTGCTCCTTGATTAAAAGTCCTGTGAAAAGCCCTTTTCAAACCAGTCCTACAAGCTCCTGGCTTCTCTGGGCCCACAGCAGCACTAAAAGAACTTATCTCCCTGCTCTGACCAACTGAGCAGTACCTTAATGATATCTGCTAAGGGACTAAGGTTAAGAGGAGCCAGTAATCTCACCAGGAACCCTTTAGACAGGCATTAATCCTGTTGTCACTGAGCCCCTCAGGAAAACCATTTCACTGACTTGATCTTCTTCAGCTGTTCCTCCACATAATTTATATGTAACTAATTGCCACAATAGTGGCTCTGGATGTGAAGCAGATGCTGCTGTGTGGAAAAGAGCATGTTGCATCCTTAAGCGATGGCTCTAATCTCTTTATTTAAGGGAAAGGCAACTTAGAGCTGATGGGAGGTTCAGATCTCTCCCTTTCCTTCTCCAACTCTCTGCAAAGCCAGCTGGACATTCATTCATATTTTGACACACTCCAAGTGCTCAGCTGTGGCACTCCTCATTCACAAGAATGGACAATATTTCTCCACCCAGCCACCCATGAGGTCACAACTGTCCCTATCTCCAGGAAGGACATACAGACTTATTTACAGCCAGCTATAAAATTCCTCCAGGATCTTTGTCTTTAGATTACTCCAAAGACTCTCTACTAACAAGTGGAGTGCCAGATAAATAGAGACAAATGACATGAAAGCAAAGTGATGACTGGAACCAATCAAGACTGGAGAACAAGCACATGTGGCAGTTGTTTCTCTGGAGCAGAGGGAAAGAAGATGTCTCCTTTTCTGCCCTCAAATGACAGCTGACAAGCCATCACCCCTATCAGCAGACCAGGACCAGAAAGCAGTGGTCAGAAGAGTCACAGGAAGGAACTGACAGATCCCAAACAGGAAATCCAGCTGCTTATTCAATGACTCCACTGTGACAGTGGCCAGCTGCTGGGATGTTTGCAGATGTACCCAGAAGTTTGCTTTATTTGCTTTTAAAAGAAAATAACATCTTAAAAGTTGTCCTGTCAGCAGCTGGTGCTGACCAAACTCATCTATGATATCCCATTGACCCTTCTAATCCTCCCGCATATGTATATTTCCTGCATATCCTATCAAAGGTCAAGATAGCTCTGTGAGCATTTGGCCACAGAGACAGCTCTTCCAGAGATACTTTGTGTACAATAACAAGAGGCTGAAGAACAGGGAGAGGGATGTCCAGCTATATCCAAGATAGTACAGAACAGAGAAAGGCACAATCAAAACAAAGAGAATTTTAATTAAAAAAAAAACAAAACACCCAGTCTCAGAAAAAAAGTGGTCTCTCCCTATGCACAGATCTGACTGTTCCCTCCAACATATAGAGAGAGCAGAGATTTAAGTGCAAGGGCCAGTGCTCCCTCCTGCCTTTTCCAGAAGCTCTGCTTTCTTGGAGAGACAAAAATCTAACAAACTGACAGTCACTGCCCCAAGGCCCCATGAAGAAAGTGGTCCCTGTTAGGCACAACGTTCAGGAGATTTTTCACCCATAGTAAAGATACTTTAGCCAGACAGACAGATCCTTGCCCTTTTCTGATTTTCAGTCAGCACATTCTCCTGTTCCAGTACCATCTGGCCTGCTACATCACCTCTTTGATCCTTCAGCACATGATCCTCGAAATACTGTCTTCTTACAGGGCTTTAATGGAGCTGAGTAGTCCAGTTTAATTCCTCTGGAAGTGGAGTTCCCAGAAACACACATTCATATCATGGCTTCCATGTGCAGAACTTTCAAGGCCTCTGAAATCTGAGAGCTGGTATCGATCTGGCCGTACATCCCCACCAGGAAGGCCCTGTGTAGTAACACTGCTGCATGCTCTGTGGAAGGGAAAGCCAGCATGAGGACTGGTTCAAGAGACCCTGCAAGCAGACAGAGCAATCCACCAGCAAACACTGGGATGAATGTTTGCAGATGTGCAAGAAATTCTCTCCTTCCCTAAGAACATGGAACAATCCACCTTCTCTCTGGTGGATTTCTGGCTCTGTAGGCATATGACCATGTGAGGGATCACATCTGAGAAAATCACAAGTTGGCAAATCTACTACAAGGAAGCCTCCCTTGCCTCTATGACAGATCTCCCCCAGGATGCTCAGACCAAAGCAACTATTGATGGAGCTCCCCTGTGTGTTTGATGGTGTACTCTAGACAGCATTGACCCTTGGCAGCTTCCCAGGAAGGCTGTTCCCAGCACAGGAGTTCAGCTTTGACCCCTGTGAGGCCAACTGTGCACTGAAGGTGACAGATATCATCAACTCACCTTGGCAAAGGAGGGTGTATTCAGGCAGGTTTCTCAAGGCTGTCTGCACCACCTCAAAGTCTCGGCTGCCAAGGCAGTACATGAAGGTGGGAAGGAAGTCTGCAGCAATACTGGGAGTAAAACATGACAGTGTCAGTACAGTCCACCATCAACAGGGGTGCAAGACGGGCAGTCAGTGCCCATCAGGGACTTTGGATAGCTAAAGTTTCAGAGGTTCTCACCTGGGGTTGTTCTGCATGGAGCGCAAAGCCAAGCTAAAGGCCAGATTTCGGCAGGACTCCTCTGATGAACTCATTAGCTTCTGTAGGTTTGTCTGAAAGAAGCAGCACAAGTTAGGATCACAGGAAAATCCAGGGAGCATAAACTCCTCAGAGTTGCATTACCTACCCCACCAGCACCAATCCAGCCCAAAACACATCCACCAGGCACTGAATGAGCCTGGAAATCCCTCTGTAAGAGGGATTATCCTGATTTTGAATACTTTAAAGCACACTTCTGTAACCTTATTCCACAAGGCACAGCTGAGTTTTCCCTAAGCTCCAGTGTTTGACAGAGCTGTTCTGCTGTTGCCTTACTCCAATACTGGGAAGAGGACAGAGGGCTAATTCTTCTTCTGATATAAAGAGAAATTAAAGCAGATGACAGCAGACCCAGGATGCAATGGAGAGAAGGTGGCAGGGAAGCAAGTACTGTCTGCTATCAGAAGGTCTAACCAAAGATAAATTTCTTCTAAGATGCTGCAGTAATGATCGAAAAAGCAGAGGAAGGGTAGTACTTAAGCTGGCTGCAACATGAACTCTGGTGTAAAGAATCTCTTCTTTCTAGTGGCATCCTGAGGCACTAATACTCACAGCAAAAAAGGAGAGAATTTCTGGCCTCCGTCTGGACATCTCATCAATGTCTGTCAGCACCTCCAGGATGTCTGGTGGAAGACACAGGTTGAAAGGGGTGACTAAAATTCACTGATCCAGCAAAGGATCCTTTTCTTTTTACCTACAAATCCAATCTCCCAGCAGTCAAGTTTTCCCACCTTCCTAAGGAGCTAGAGTAAGAAGAGTCATTCTCCAAAATGATGAGAAGAGGTAGGTCACGTGCCAGATCAGCATATCCCATCCTGGTCACCAGCACTGTCCTGCCACAGGCAGGGGAAGGAGTTGGGTGGGAGATTTCAATGTCAAAACACTTTCTTCTGTAACTGAATAAGCCTCTTAAAAAGTGTCCAGGCAGAATTTCTTTCCTCCATTTCTAGTGTGGAAGGAAAACTGTCACTCCAGTTCCACAACTTAGGTCTGAATACTGGATGCCTGTGATTTCAGAAGACCTCTGGAGAAGCAGCATGTTATCCCCATATGCCAGGTTAACATGATTTTCTCCCTCGAAAGGTCATTTGGGGATTTCTAACAAAATCCTGCTTCTCATCAGCTTGGTATTTTTCTGTCATTATGGCATTCCATCAGCATTCCAGACCTGGCTCCACATGAACTGCAGCTCTCCTTGAATTACTCAGGCAGTCTCCCAGAGCACTTACAAGATCTTTGAAGAGCCCCATAGCAGAGGCACTGCTGAGCTGAGTGATAACACTATAATAGGAAGCCTCTGTCACAGAATCACAGAAAGTTAAGGACAAGCTAATCCAAAACAAAACCATATCCTTACTGCTGGAGACTCCCAAACAAATAGGAAACCCACCTGTAGCTGACAGGTAAATTGTCTTATGTCTGCATTTGCCCTGCATTTTTGTACAGTTCTGCAGGTTTTCACTTACCCTCAACTGTTTGGCCTCTAGAGAGCCTCTTCATATATGGGGCCATCTCAGCTGGTGTGAGAGGAGTGAAGAGAGACATGCTGACAAGGGGGAGAGAGCCAGCTGCTGCTTCATCTAGGGGAGAGAGAACAGGTCACTCCTGAGAGTCTATGAAATTTCCCCAGGGAGACAGGCCCAGCACTCCCTGCCAGAACAACGGTGTATCATGAGCTGACCAGCAATACTGCAACACAAGTCCGGCCTCTCACGCCATCTCTAGTCTCACTGTACTTTCTGGTACCCCTCAGATGACACAAAGACAAGAAACCTTCCTGAGCTGTTTTAATACTGAATAATTTTTCTGTGAAAATTTTAAACAGTGAAGAAGTAGATGAACCTTTAAGGTCTCCTGACAGGTCAATCCTTAAGTGTGGCCAAGAAAGGCAAAATCCACAGCAATGAAACTTGCCCTTGTAAGAGCTATTCTTCTGCTGCAGTGGTTGATATAACTGACAGGAAAATCAATCCACCCATCCCAGATACCATTTCTAAACTGCTAAATATATAAGTACCATTTCCCCACTCCTAACACCCTTCTGTTGGGCTGTTACGAGAAGAATGAGCACAGCACACGGCCTATAAGAACAGCTGTGCTCCAAAACATGCAGCAGGTTCATCAGCTGATTAACTCCTCTCCTCTCTGACTCACCATCCTTCTCTTCATCTGAGCCCCTCTCCAAGCTACCACTCTTACTGGGCAGACTCAGCCCAGCCAGGAGGGACTTCAGCATTGCCAGGTCACTGTTGTCTGATGACAGGTCACTGGGGGAAAAGATGGCATGTTTAGCTTTCAGCAGCAATAAGGGCATTAGGTCAAGTAACAGTACACCTATGTACACCAAACCAAATAGTTTCTCAGAAGCAGAAACAAGATTTTTCTTTTCATTGTAACTGGAACTCATGCATTTTTCCTCATATCTGCAGGTGGGACTCTGCAGCCACCTCTCTGGGAAAAGATCTTCCTGCTGGCCCTCTGAAAATAAGTGCAGGGCACTACAATGCCTCAATAGGATGTTCAGGCCATTCTGAGACTTGGAATCATTATCTGACTTCCTTGGGCTCAGTTTTCACCTACAAAAAGGGATATGCTGCTCACCTCAATAGAGACTCAAAAAAGTGAAAAAAATGACTTATTAATAGCTATTTTGTCACATCCTCTTGTTGTCTTCTGTCTGATTAGCTCATGGCAGCCTGACTGTGCAAGTCTCCATGAGCTAACCATGGGCTAACTGGAGTAATGAAGCTTACTGGAGTGGATCCGAATGCTTCTGCAAGAAGGAGACAGCTGCCTGGGCATTGCATGTGATGTACTTGTGGATAAACTGGACAAACTTGCTAATGAAGGCAGCCAGGTGCCGTGAGGATCTTCTGTAGTTCTGAGGAAAGATTGAGAAGATGAGAGTTAAGAAAAAAAAACATTTCGCCATCCTGCATCTCTTGGGACCTGGGAGTAGCTTCTCTCCCTCCTGCTTTAAGCTCTCCAAAGTACTCAAAAGACTTTTTTGGTTTTGGGAATATGAAGGTTTTCCCTTCAAATAGGAGAGAGCTGGGTTGGCCCCGTGTTACGTGAGCCTCTCCATCTAGTGGCTGGCAGCCCACACAAGAAAGAAGCACTGAGAAGTTTCCTACCACCAGCAGACGGACGAAGGACAGGAGACAGTCCCATAGTGCCGCCTGGTGCTCGTTTTGGAAGACCTGTGGCTCGAGTAGCTCCAGGATCCCCAGGATGTGGATGAAGAAGGTCAGGTGGTTCTGCTGCCTGAACTCCTGGAAATTGAGGTGAACACGGCCGTGCAGCAGTGCTGCAATCATTGGCAAGTGCCTGAAAAGCCAAAAAGAATAAAATCCAGATCTCACCTCTTTCTATAAACAGTTACATGTTGCTACACCCCAGTTCCTCAAAGAAAGCATCCCTTATCCTCTCCCAGGGTTCTGGATGTGATCCCTGTATCCTTAGAGTCAGCAAGCCCTCATTTCCAACCAAGTTCTATTATCTAGTCTCCAAACCCAAGAGGATTGTTTCCAGGTAGACATGGAGCCAAAAGAGGTGCTGCCTCATCGTAAGAGATATGACTTAGCTACCCTTCACTTGGCTTTGTACATGACCATGGATTCTGTTACAATTGTCATGACTACTGCAAATTTGTCCCCCTTCTAGGAAAAGAGGGGATGCTTTTCAATGAACTCTAGCCACACAGAAGGTGAAAGGGGAGAATGGTACCTAAGAAGTAGAATGGGATGAGCCACAGCTAGCTTTCTGCAGGCCATATTGGCATCCCACACGCGGCTTTCTGATGACTTGGAGTCATTGGTGTCTGCGAGGAGGTTAATGAATCTATGAACCAGGGCATCAAGCTAGAAGAAAAGTATTGAGTAAACACTTAAGAAGTTTAAAGCACAATCAAGCCACTGGCTCTTCAGCAGTTTTCACAATTCCTTTCCAACTACAGAGGGTGTTTACAGAAATTATTTTCAGGTAGAATCTGTGAACAGAAGCAACACACCAGCTGGCTCAGGATCTGAAGTCCACAGTCTCTACAGATATCAAAGTATGATGAGATGCCTGCACACTTGTGTTTTACAGAAGCCTTTGGAACACAGAAGCTCACGGAGCTTATACTATTGTATAGAAGGACACTGCAAAATAAACCATACCTGAACTCTCTGCTCCTGAGAGTGCATGCAGAGGGATTACAGAAGAGCAAAGTAAAGAAACCAAAGTGATCCCAGAAGCTTTTGTAAATCCCCTACTTTTAAAACATGCATCAAAGTAGCATCTCCACAGGGTACACAACTGAAAAGGGGCCTTCCTATACCTTTACCTTGCAAGTGCTGCTGTCTCTGGCTCCTTCACTGGTGAGAAGCATCTCAGGCATAGGCACAAGGAGCTCAGGTAGCTGCAGGTATATCTGAAGCAGAAGGTCCTGGCAGCATTTTCCCACAGAGCTGAAGGAAAAAGAAATAAGTTGGCCACTGGTTACTACATTAGCTCAGCCAGCACACATCCCAGACTCATCAGATTAGTAACAGTCTTCCTGCATTTGGCAAAAAGACCATGTATAAGAGCAGCCACTCTTAATCAGTATTTTTTCAGTCTTTGCTTCTTTCGAACTACTCAAATGATTCCCAGTCTACGGAGTCCATCATTAGGCCATTTGGAGTTAGAGGCAATTGCAAAGGGGTACGGGACAAGAAAACTCTGCTTACATCTCCAGTGAAGAGTTCCTGTTCATGACCATCCCCATCCTAACTGGAAGACTAGTCAGAATCACATCTATTCACAACAGCCTGTTCTCTACACACCCACCCTCCATAGATGCCTGGAATAATCTGTACTGAGAGGCAGTACAATGCAGTGGCAATTGAGATTGCTCAGTTTCTTTTCTAACACCACCATAAGAGAGGCTGAAATTAGATCAGCTTGTTTCACTGCCACAAATATGCCACCTTTTTATTCCTTCCATGGTGCTAAGATAACTGTTAGCAAACTATCTAGTCTCCATTCAACTTTGTAGGCAGGCAATGGTCAGAAGCAGGATGTATTATGAACAGTAATTCAAGGCACAGCAGACAAGAAATCCCATGCTAGTAACTAGTAATTTAAAATAACCATTGCCTTATTTTTGAAAAAAAAAAAAAGAAAAAGAAAAGAAAAAAAGAAAAAAGAAAAAGAAGGGAAAAAAAAAGAAAACAGAGCAAGTATTTGATCCTGAAGTCCAAAATTTTCCTTTTAGAGCCCTTAAACTTCAATTTTGAAGTCACCTTCCTTGTTCAAGTACCACTTAAAATTATTTATTCTTCCCCCAAACCTCTGGTAGGAGAGCATGCACTTATCTTATGAGCTCTGGAACACAATATTCTTAATGAAGAAGTGCTGGCAAGTCTCACTGCTACCTGGCAGCCCATGCCTAAGGAGCAACAATTAGCTTCCATTTGCAAGCCCACCTGCTTCCCCACTGCTGGATGCAGCTGGTCAGATACTCTGTTACTTTTTTGATGCTCTCAAGGTCCCCATGAGAACAACTGAGCAACAAAGGCAATCGGGACTGGATGAGTGTGCGGGAGGCCTCTTCAGTGTTCTGGTATCTGGTTTCTGCTTCAGCCAGGATCAGCTCTACCATGCTGATCAATTCTGATGCCTTTAGGTGGAGCACAAATTCCTCACGGCGCTTCTGTAATACAAGAGAACACCCAAAATTAATCCATACCAAATCCCTAGATCCTTGGTTCCTTCTAGTCACACATTACCCAGCTGGAATAGAACATCTCTTATAACTAGTCAATAATGGCCCCATAGCTACAGCTCTGAAAGCACACATCACAGCCTCAAATGAAACCTCTTTACCCCTCTTCTCCTTCTGAACTCATTTACTTCCATCCCAGCATGTGTGACAGTCAGAAACCATAATTCAGTCACCAAATCAAATAAATTACTCTGTGGAGAAGAGCTACAACCCCCTTTTCTTTGTAAAATGGGAATTACCCCACACTTCATTTTAGCTTGCTCACCCTGTGGTCTTGTGCCTAGATCTCCAACAGATATTGTGGTAATTGCTGCAGAGGAAATGCCAAGTGGGTAAATTTATGTGTTCATATCAGCTTTTTGGACTCAGAATTGCCACTGTAATATGTAACATAGCAGAGCAGCTAAGTACCAGCTGAGGTACAGGAAGAAAAATTGACAAACTGCACCTGTATCACTCCAGCCACCTCTTAGCCATGGAAAAATTAGGCATTGTGAAAGCATTGCCTCTGACTCCAACCAGAGAGGAATCCTAGAAGAACTGAACCACTACCTGAGGAGTTCTTTGATCCCTTCCCTGCCAGATCCGAGGAATGTGAATACAGGCCCACAAGAAATCCAAGGATGCAGTTGGGTCAAACCTGACAGAAGACAAAAGAAGACAGATTTGCAATTAGAGTCAATACAGCCCTCGGGCAGCACACAAACACATGGTAGTGTCTCTAAACATCATGAGTATTGTGAAGAAAGAAACATCTGCCAATGTAAAAATAGGATCCATTAAGTCCCGAGAAGGGGTTTGGTTCTTTTCCCAGATTATGACTAAATATTTGTTGCAGTAAGCACAGCACAGGGTACTGAAATGAACAAATGTCATTCAGCAGGAGTGTGGCAGTTTACACCGAGTCTTGAACCACAAAGCCAGAAGCTGGTCATCAACATGAACTGGTACAGTCAGACCACTGTGCAGAACATCCTACCCTGGCTGTTATCCTGGATTGCAGAAATTCATTACACTGTTAGTGGGCAAGAGATCAGTAATAAAATAACAAGTAAACTGAAACCAGCTTTGGAAGTATTGCTAGTTTCATCATGTCCTGAATCACTACTACTAGGTGTTAGCAATTCCTGGTCCACAAGGGTAACATATTTAAGGAAGATACTACTACATTGGTACTTCAGTTTAGAAGGCAAGAGCTAGGGCTGCTCCAGAGATCAGAACTGGGAGCCTGATGCCAGGAAAGGCGTTAGAGAAAGACTGGTAATGGAGTTTAGTCCAATCAGAAGATCCAGCAGAGCCTGCTGTCAGTTTGCTATCCAAGCCATCTTGCAAAGCCCATGTTCACAAAGATTATCAACAAGGTCAATGCTGGATGGATTACCCAGCGATTAGCACTTCCTGTTTAGAACACAGCCAAATCTTTTTGTGCTGCTTCCATCAAACAGCAGGAAATATTTATATCAAGGTACATGAATCAGCATGACTGAAATCAGCATCCTTCTCACAAAGCCCATTTTTTGGCTGGGTTACATTTCCTGGCAGAAGCACTGTGGAACATGGCAGCTCTTGTTCTCAGCCTCTGTTTATTCTCTCTCAGACAGAAGGTGTTGCCCAACTGAAAACAAAACTCCTTGTTTGGCCTGAAAGAACAAGACTCACCTTTGCTCCCGGTTCCTGCAAAGCAAAAGCCTGATGCACTGGTGCAGTGTGGTCCAGCTGGACTGGTGAGTTAGAAGAGCCAAGAGATATGGGCGGAAGGAGGGCACCTGGGACCCTGCCTGGAAGGACCAAACAAGGAAGAGATGTAATAAACAGATCCTTGGCATGAGGTGGATATAGGAGATACCATGTATATTACAGAATGATGACGATCCAGGCATACAGACAGCACAGAAGGCAACATGTGGATTTAGGATCTGCAGAACTTTCTAACAGAACCCAGCGCCAGCCATGAAATGTAGTTTTAATCTTAGCTTTGGCACAATACTTTTGGGCAAGCTAGTTATCTGTCTGAAAAAAGTAGTAATGAAAATAGACCTGTCTGGGGTCGTTATCAGGACTAGGTTGTATTTGTAGTGCACTTCAAAATCCTTAGAAGAACACAGCTGATGAAATACAAAGGTAAGATGAGACATAAGCCTTATGGTGAGGAGAATGCACCAGAATCCCCCTTCTAGTCAGCCTGTACTTTTTTGGAACTGGTACAGCAACATGTGGCAATGCATAAAATTACCCCTTGCCCTGTTTCCAGGTGCAGGTCAGTACCCCAGACAGGTGTTTTCGGCACAGTAATTCCTCCACCCAACAACTCTTACTTTGTTCCAGGAGAACAGTAACTTCTGCTGGAGATCAGGGCAGCTGCTGATCACCTCTGGGTCCAACATCTCCAACCAATCATTAAGAAGGCCAGAGGAGGGTCCTAACCAAGCTGCTTCAGTACTGAGAAGAAAACAAAGCCAGCATTCAGTACTGAGAAGCAAACAAAGCATCAGTGCTGATGTTGACCCAAGAGTGAGTTCCCATCATTGCTTAGGCTCACCTGCAACTGTCAAACTCCTTCTTCACTGGTGTTTCTTCTTTGTCCTGAAGCAGCAAGGAGCTCACCACTGCAATTGGTTTCATGGCAGGAAACCTGGCAGTGTTCTCAGCAGAAGCTGAGAAGAGGACAGTCAGGAGTTCCTCCAAGTATGGAGACTGAGTTTCAATCAGACCTTGCAGGACTATCAGAGAGAGAAATTCATTACCTTCAGGCTGTGTTGAAAGTTATGGAACCTTATAAAAGTATCAGAAAGGCAATAAACCCAGCATTCCTGAGAGCCTGGCTCAGTAAGGAAGAGGGAAGCCATTTTATCTGGGGTAGTAGGCTTCTATCTCTCATTTACAGTTTTCCCAGCCGCAGATGACAATTTATAAACCCAGGGGAAGGAGGTGGCACAAGACAGGACCAAATGTAGATTAGTTCACGTTTTCTGATGCAGGCAAAAGGCAGCTTCCCACAGCCTGCACAACAGGCATTCCCTTGCCGGCCTGGCAGTTAACCTGCTGCTGCAAGAGGAAAGGATGGCAGGAGGACAGCCATACCTTTGCTGACGAGCTCTGGCTCCACATTACACTTCTCTCCTGATTTCAGGGTTGCAATGATGGCACGTACTGTGGAGCTGATCAAGTCATGGTCACGACGGAAAGTCAGAGCTTCTGTGAGGTGCAAGAAGCCACCTCGAACTACAAAGTAATCAACAGCATTGGCAGCACACATCAGCCCCAACATCAGACTTCCCATCTACAGATGCCCCACGTGGCTCCAGGGCACAACTACTCAAAACATGCAAACACACTACAGTCTGCTGTTGTTTTACTCCCACCAAAACCCTTGACAGCTCTTCTGCATGTTACAGGGACATATGGCTAAGAGAAAACTCTTTAACCATAAACCCATCTCCAAGCCTAAGCTCTTGGTTATAGACTCCTCCCAACAGATAGCAGAGAATAAACAACTCTACAAGTCATGATGTGAGCTTGTCCAGAGGCATTCTTGTATCCTCAGCTTTCAGGACTGTAGCTAGCACAGAATTCCTGGTCTAAATAATTGAAAGTTCTCCCTCAAAGACCTGCTGTGCTTGGTGAGGTGCTACCAGGTGCCTACTGCAAATCTTCAGAGTCAAGTCACTTGTTTGCACTTTCATGGAGTATATATAGCACAGCATAAAACCTCTCTTCACTAGTCCTAAGAGTACCTCCCTAAAAGGCAGCCCACTGTGCTTTCTGCTCTGGATGCAGTTTTGTTTCTGTTCCTTTCTTGTCCCACTTTGACCATCTCAAGTCCCATAAGCTGAACAACGCCAGTACCGTCACTGATCCTGTGCCTTGAGGAGTACTGCACAGCAAAGGCCTTCAACTGAGCACGCAGAGGACCCTCTTCCACTGCGGGGTTCTCCAACCACTGCAGCATCTGCATGAGGACTTTGAAGAAGAGCGAGGAGAAGGCAGTGTCTTGTGGCATACAGTGCTGGGGAGTGCAGTAAAAGAAGACTTGCTTATAAATGCCTCAAGAATACAACAAAGATGCAGACAGAGGCACATACTGCCATAAACACACAGAGCACACCTACCCTGCCAGACCATGGCTGACTCAAAACAAGGCAGCAGTTTCTAGTGTGCACATGCAAGACAGAAGATTCAGTCACACACCCGATACTCCACACAGCATAACTAAGAGTAGCTTTGTGCCTTCTTCCATCATGATAAGAAGAATGAGCTATTTCATTGGATAAATCTCAGCCTGCTCTGAAGCTTTCTTTAAGGAACTGAAGACTTCAGCTATCACCTGCAAATGCCATGGTTGGCAAGTCATGTCCACACTACAAAACAACACAGACTATAGAGATACCCAAAGCAACAAACACAGTCACAAATCCACAGTGCTGCACAGTTACCAGACCAGGTGATGTCCATCTAACCCTGCACATAAACCCCAGTTCTCAGCAGTGCTGGGATAGTGTGGCCAGTCTGCATCCAGACACCTATGCCCAGGCAACTCCAGTCCCTCTGTGTCATGCTCCCCAGACTCCATTTCTAGCATTACACAGGCAGAGGGTCTGCATAGAGCAAAGCAGATGCAATCCAGACTCTCTGTTTCCTCCTCACCCCTCTTTGCTAAATGCTACACAGATTCTCATCTTACACTGCTCACCTGATACTGGCACAACTGGCGCATCAGTGGGCAGGAGATGAAGTGGTGACGATGCATTGTCATCACCAAGGCTCCGCTGTGTGGCGAATTCATCAACGCAGCTAATGCCTGAAGAAGCCGCGCTGTAATCCCGGTCACCTGCGTGTCCCCTTGACGGATGCGAGCCAGCTCCTGCCCCAGGGCCTGCTGCAATGCCAGGGCAAGAGGGCGCAGGTTTGAATTCTGCCATCGTGGGTCCGGATTTAGTGGGAAAAGCTAGAATGACATAGAAGGGAATAGACTTATGAGAGCAAATGAAAGGACTTGCTATACCATACACATGCTGAGGCAGGGCTGATTTGCCTCGCACAAATATACTGACTGTGGGCTAACTGTAATCTGATACAGCTTTTTCAATATTTTAGTGCCTAGTACAGGAACATAAGCAGCATCTCTGCAATCCAACATGACTAGCAACTGCTGTGGGGGAATTAACATACAACCCAAAAACAGGCAACCAACTTGGCCAATTAATTCCCTGTATGCTCCTTCTGGAATGAACAGAGAGAGGGAGGCTCTGCAAGCAGACAAGTGAGAGTACAAATGCTGTTTGCACACAGCTTTGCTGCCAAGGCCCTACAAGCGTTTCACAAATCCTCCACCCACTGATGAGAGGAAAGGCAGTATACACAGAACAAACAAAGTGCAGAGACAGTAACATGCTAGCAGGCACTGACAGCATTAGGCATGATCAAAAGCCACATTGGGTTCAAACTACAAGAAATCATTCCAGTGTTGATCCCATTGGGCTGTAATGGTGCAGACTCACTGCATGCAGGGCTTTCATACTTAGTACCTGCACTGCAAATGCTGCAGGAAAACACTAGAAGATGCAAATATAAGAAATGGATTTTGTAAAGCTGCTGCAGGGAAACAGCTGATCAGCTAGAAGTGCTATTGATACCTGCAGAAAGATTCCTGCCAGATCATCTTCTGGGCCCAGAACCCGGACCTGGCTTAAGGCCCGGATCCAGCTCTGGCCTTGAGCACTCTCAGGACTAGATTTTGACCTAGAAGTCTCAGCACTGTCTGCAAGAAGAATAAAGGAAGAGAAAGAAAAAAGCTGTTATGGTAGCTACAATCTGCAACCCAAACACTGGATCACTTTCACCTTTACAGTCTCTGGCTATGAAGGAATTCAGTAGCTTATCTCTTGAGGCTGAGCAAGTCCCATTTTTCCATAACACACAGAACTCATAGTAAACCCCACAAACACTGGAGCTTCAACCTTTGCCAGGAGTGAAAAAATTAACTGCGGCTTGCTGATATATTGTAATACACACAACCCCTTTCAAGGATGGCCCTTCTGCCTCTAAACAGTAATTTGGGAAATGAGTTTGGAAGATTACTTTGGTAGCTGGAAGTTTAGGCTATCTCAGGAAGTACCTCGGCGGGCTGGTAAGGAGGCAGTGAGCAGGGAATGGAAAGTCTGGCCTCCTGTTGCTCCTCTCTCATGCTGAACCTCCACAAGATGAGCCATGTAGTCTGAGAAAGGAAAAAACATGAACACAATCACCTCACCCTCTAGTAAAGCAGGACAGAATTAATTGCTGTTTCTACAGCTCCCATAGTGAAGAGAATTTGCAGTTCCTATGGACTCTGTAAACATAACACTGTTAAAGTCTTGTTTCTCTTACAAGGTAGCCTCCAAATTACTTTTTAGACTCTGTACAATTCAATCAACAAAGTCTCTCTCTATTTCAGGAAATACAGCCAAGGGCCATCCGGACAAGCTCTAGGGAGGTGTCTACAGTGACAAGAGGCTGCCAAATCAGCCTGTGCAGAGTTTGTTGAACTAGTTTGGGGTTTTTCAAGGAAGCCACAAGAGATAATCATCAAAGCTGTTCAAGAAAAAGTAAAATGCTTAGTCAGACGCATACGAAGCTCTTACTCTTATCCATGATGTTTTGCTCCAGCGTCTGTGGATCATGAGACACTGCCTGATCCAGGTACTGTAGAAGTTTGCTCATGCTGGAAACTGGGATTCCAAAAGACTGAACAAAGAGAAGCAGCTGCTGTGGCTCCAGATCCTGAAGAGCTGAAATAAACAAACTCCTGAGTCCTCAGGCCTCTGAATTGCCCACAGAGGGTCATCTTTACTACCTGATCTTTGTGCTTTTGATTGGACCAACAGTGACACGTTAATGACAGAGCTGCAGAGTGCCTAAAGCCTGAAGTCCGACAGCTGCCTGCTATGTTTTCTTTCCTCTGCAAATCACTGCCTTCTTACTGCATCTTCCAGTTAATTCACTCACTGGCTAATTTCATCTTGCATTTAATTTGATCAAAACCCAGGAACCCAATCACTTGTATTAAAAAAAATAACTTACACCCTATTTGTTGATGTCTGCAGGCAAGAATTATTGAATAATTCAATCACTGGCTATAGAAAGCTATCATTTAATTATTAAGGAAGGGACGAAAACTCTGAATACCAAGGAAAAGAGCACTGATGAGCCATGCAAGGACAAAAGTAACTATAGGTATAACCTCCATCCTTCAGGCACTGCTTTCCACATTGCAAGCACAACACACCCTATGGAAGCAGTGCTGTGCTTGTTGTCTGATGACTACACGGTGTAGCTTGATCTGAATTATCACAATTCAGAATTCCCCATTTCCTTTAAAATGCACAGGAAGTGCAATATCCATAAAGACTAGCTCCCCTACTTAAAAAGTGGTAGCGACTGCAAGTAAAAGCCAGCAAAATTCAGCACTTGGATACAAGCAGGAGAAAGTGCCTCCTGTACTGCTGTAAGGAGTTTTAACAGAGTTCTGCTCTTAACGCTGTGAGGATTAACCTTAGGGGGCGGGTCTGACAGTGAGTTTGTATCAGTTCTCAACCTTCTGGTACATGAACCATACATCGTGGCTGAGCAGGAAATCATGCTGGACATCCATAACATTTCCTATCCGGAACCAGCTAATACTCTGTACATCTGTTTGAAGCTCTAAGGGATGTAGCAAAGAATCTATTGTATGGTTAGACTGCAATTGTCACCAAATCCTGAGACATGCTGTTTTTGAAATACAAGCTTGGCAGCAGTGACTGATGTCCTTACCCAAAGGTATCCAAGTAGGATGGCTGGGCACATGAGGACTTGGGCAGGGAAGTCTCTCATTTTCCTTTCAGGAGGGTCTGAAATACCAGCCAACATCCCATAGGCTCACCTGCATCCACAAGACGTGGGACCTCAGAGCGAATCATACGCAGCTTTAGCCAGTCAGGGAGCAGCAAAGCCTCCTCTGAGGTGTCAACCAGAAAAGCAGTAGGAAGAGGCTTTTTCTCTGGGAACCATATATCCAGTAGGGTATAAAAGTCACCATCCCCTGCTTTAGAGTGGATGAAAAGTTATCTCCCATGTTAATAAGCACCTAGAACAACCTGCCTTTCTTTGTACAACCCAATACACCAGAATACATTCTTGCTCAACAGTCAGAAACAACTTGGGAATTAACACTATCAAGTGGAAATGTAAACTGTGCATCAGAGTGCCCAGTTCTCATATTACAGTAAGTCCTGAGTACGTTTTTAGCAGGGATGGATACATCATCATTTTAATATTCTCTGTTGTCTGCAGCCATATTCTGATAAATCTTAAATACCGCAAGGGACAAGCCTGTGAGTTAAAGGATTAACACCAACCTGACCTACTTGGAGATGGCAGGCAGAGGAAAGGATCTCTGTATTCTCCAGGACCCCTTGAATAAATCTGAGCACATTTCACTAACCTTGAGGCGGCCCTAGTGTCAGGAGAATAACCATGGCATGAACCACAAGGATGTGCATTGTGGCTGTTTCCCCGCTAGTCCAACGAAGGAACACCTGATCCTGAGACTCTGACTGGAAAAAGAAAAAAACAACAAACCAACTAAAAAACCCACCAAACCACAACAACAAAAATGGGATGAACAAAGGTGGGGAGGGAAAAGAAAATGAGATCTCTCAGATACAGATGAAAGAACATGAGAATGGACAAATTTAGTCAGACCAGAGTTTCACCTATACAAGTATCTCCAACAGTGTCAACAAAAAATACTCAAGAAGTTAAAAATCTTTTTATGTATTCATACACTTGCCTGGTATTATGGCAACATCCAATTATTTTCAGATCAGGGAATTGGAACCAGACCTGGACTATACTCAGTAACCAACAAGGGGATTTTGTTTACTTTCCAGTTTCTTTTACTTCATTAAGAAGGGCAGGGAGGCACTTACCCAGCTGTACACCTCCTCGCCCTCCTTGCTCTGGCGCATACGTTTAATGTAGCGAGAAAATATGGAGAGAAGAGCAACAAGCACTGCATCTGATTCAGCAGAGTAGGAGAGCTTGGAGAAGAGGTGAGACATTATGGTAGAGCGCTCCACTATGAGTCGGGCTACATCCTGCAAGGGTAAAAAGATCTGTGAGGGCTTTCCTGAACAACACAGACATATCCTGCTATTTCATTGCATCACATTCTCAAGTCTCCATCATCAGCTCAGTTAACACCACTCTGGAGACCACCACAGTCATGAATAGCATAGCTGTCACAACAGGGACAATGCTAGCACTTTGCACGCATCTTGTGATACTTTACAGTGTGCTCACTTGAATCACAGCTGCATTCAGTAGCTGCATCCTGTTACAAAGCGAGTGTTTTAACTAGTAAGTATTTAAATTTCTCTAAAGAAGCACCTCTACTGATTCTCAGCATTTAACTTTCTCAAAGTATCTAAACAGATTCATGGAGGTAGAAAGAGCATGTGAGCCCTAAAAGCAATGACGAAAAAATGTATTCTTTGTTGTTCAAAAAAAACCCTAAAATAAATAACCAAAGCTCATTTAAATAAATAAATAACTTTTTAGTTATAAAGGCATAAATATCCCACCACTAAAGTTCCTGACTTCCTGCTCTCTCCCCAGATACACATGACGGCAGGTTTAGCACCTGCTTTCTTGGGAAACACTGCCAGGTGCTGGGATTTCTTTCAAACCACTTTTCATTCTTGCATTTCCCACACAATTTGATGGGCTGCTGGACTAAAGGGCTATTGCTTTTACATTGTTTTATGAGGTGAAACCATCAAAGATAAATGTTGTCTTCCAATACGCATGCAGAAATACAAACATGTAGTTAATCAGACTGACATGCTCCCAAAAACCTCATCCTGCTGCTACAATGTCGCATGTCACTGTGCTGAGACATGCCAGGTCTCCCCCACACAATCCCTCTGCCCTAGCAGCTCTGCTTCTCACCAGAGCGAGGTCATTGTGCTGTCCCTGCTCCTCCACGGGGGCATGCTGGGAGAGGTACACCAGGTAAGCACTGATGGTCTGAGGATCCGTCTCCATGTGGATGGCCTGGAATGAGAATTCCTCTCATTAGAAACAAGGATTTAATGAAAACAAGCACCAGCATAAGAAAAGTTCTTCTGCAAGCGTATAAACACATTGGTGTTGCACCAACACGCAGTTTGTTGATTCATTTTAGTCTGATTATGACAAAGAAGCAGCTGGTCACTTACCCATTCCAGCCTCTACACCTACCTGCTGCAAAGCAAGAGCTGTTGTTGCTCTAACGCTGTCAAACAGCGGCAGCCTTGGGAGGTCTCTTAGCAGCCACTGGTATCCCTGCAGCAGTTCAGAATCACCAGAATCTTCCTCCATGGGGTGATCTTTCTCCTCTCCATCACGCAGTCCTCCTTCTGACAGCACCAAGGACAGGCCCTGCAGAAGTTACACAGACACAGCTGTTGCATTTGTTCCATATTAGTGAATATAACAGAAACAAGATTCAGACATCATGGAGTGAGCCAAATACAGCACACAACAGGTTTTACAACTCCTATAATGTGTTTGCTAAACAGCTGCCCTGCTTGAAGTTTCAGCTTTGTCTAAGCATATTCTTCCAGAGCTCTGCAATTCTGCTGCCTTGACTCTGATCTAGAGCATCAGACACTCAGCCATTTTCATTCCCCACAGACAGCAGCTCCTGCCAATTGATCCATGTAGCACATGATCAGCTGAGTCTACACCTGAACTTCATGGGAAACAGCAAAAGCCAGCTGTCTTAAGGAAAGTATTACTTGGCTGTTGAAACAAAGAAGGTTTCTGAGCAGCAAGAAGTGCATTTGATGAGGCTTGGAGATTGAGACAAACAATTTCACTGCACTGACTTTGGATTAATAAAAATTTAGGACTGCCCTCAGCTTCTGGCAAACCCTAGTCCAGGTTTTCATTCTGCTCACCTTCATGGCCAGAATTCGTGAGGCCACCTGGGAGGAACTCAAGCGTCGTAGGAAATAGTCAAGCACCTCACAGGTTGTCTGTTCGTCTGCTTTGGGACCCAACAGCAAGTCTTGCAACCTTCCAAGCAGCTGCCTTTGTTTCTGTTGTCTCTGCGGAGCAAGAAGTTGGTCTGTCTAGTGTAATAAAATCTGGCATGCACAGAAGTAGGTAACAGAAGCAAGCCCCAAGAGATGATTCACCTGGCGTTTCCTGGCACGCTGCTCTTTACTCTCACTCTCCTCCTCTTCTTCACCTGAGGTCGACTCATCAGCAGCATCATGAAGCAGGAACTCACAAAGGCACTGCACAGGTAGCACATCCAAGGAGCCCTCACTAGACTGAACCAGATCTGCCAGCCAAGGCATTGACTGTGATGAGGCCTAGGAAGCAGAATAACAATTCAGTGTCAGCACAACATAGACACAGCAGACTCATTTGTAATTCCCAAGGAGTAAACCACCTTCCTCTGCATTTTACACAGCTTCCTTTTGCTGCTTGCTCTGCTCACATTTCAGAAATGAGGGATCAGATCCCAACTGTACCCAAACCATGAAGGAGCCCACCTGTCTTTGAATGATGTTGAGAAGAAAGTCAGGATGACGACTGCGACACAGGAGGTGGCCCAGGCGAAGAGACTGGTTCAGGCTTTTCACCTGCTCCAGTACATGTGGTGGGGGTCTACGTGGGGGCCCCCTGGCAGAGAAACAAAAAATTATCCATAGCCAAACTTTCACTCTGGCATTGATGAGCGTCCCTCAGTTCAATAGTTCATGAGGGCCATGTGTAGGCAGCAACAGGACAAGGACCAAAGTGACATATCCCATGTGCTACCAAATCCTCTTGACTACATCAACCATCCTATGAGCAGAAGGGTTTCCTGAATACCATTAACTGGGATTTTGTGATGGCACCAGACTGCAGAGGGCTACTTACTGAGGGTCCAGACTTGTTAGCTGGGACAGCAAGAGGCTGCTGCTTTCTGTAATTGTTTGTTTTGTAGATGCAGCAGCCAGATGACCCTCAAATGCAAGAATCTCCTGTTTTTCTCTCTGGGAGATTTGAAGCTCACGGTTAATCATCTCTGTGCGTGTCTCCTCATCCGTCAAAGTACATTGAGGATAGGAATAATTACTGAGAAAATAAGTTAAAAAAAGAAAATTGTTACCTTGGTCTATTCAAAACTCGCCAGCCACAATCACAATGTCCCAGGACCCTGGCTTCATTATGCAACATAGGAAAACAAGGCAGCTTCCTAATAGGGCCAGGGAGACTGAAATCTCTTCAGAAAGGCACATCATAGTCATCTTTCCCTTTTTCTCAGCTTTATTCCCTTGCATATAATATTTCTTCTGGAGCAAGGCACCTTTCCCACTCAACTGCAGTGTTGCTGCCCACCAGCTTATTTTACACCATGCCCACTGGAAAGGAAGGAGCCCCCTGGCACAAACAATTCAGAAATGTGTTTTTTGTGGTCTATTAGATTCATGTAGGGATTCAAGCATACTGACTTGGTCATGACCATTTCCATGAGCATCTTTAGAGAGGGGTACTCCTCCCACGCAGCCAGACCTGCAGCAGAGAAGGGCCATCAGGAATACAGGGAAAAAAGTGAAGGTCCTGATATGTGTGTGTGTATATATATATATATATACACACTAACATGCTCCAAAGTAAAGAGACACAATAAACTCACTCTGGAACAGCTCACCACACTTAGAACACAGACAGCACCATTCCAGCCACACGTTGGTCCAAACTCCCACACCGTATATTTTTATGCACACAGTTAACTGCAGGCATCTCACCAATCCAGCTCAAACCGTGAACACAGGCAAGCAGACTTCAGCAGAAAGCACCCTGACCCAGTTTTGCAGCAGAACAAGTATCACGAGAAATATCCACACTCACCAATGTTTTCAGGATTGAACGCAGCCACTACAAGCAGGAGAGGCCAGGCTTTCCAGTACAGGGTAGAAATAGCTAGATTTGGAGGCTGGTACCTGCAAAAGCCATGAAGAGATATAAGTGATTGGATTTGGCTGCTTAAGCCTCTCTCAAGACTGCTTTTCTTCTTAATCATGCAGCATTTAGATTCAGCTACACCAGCTCAGTGGCTTTCAAAACCATTTTGAGAAGCCTCTCTTAGGAGGCACTCAGCAGAGTTCTTCTGAAAAATTCTAGAGCAGAAAGGTCAAAGTGCTTACACAAAAGACTCCATTCCACAACTTAGGTCTTAATTGTTCTAGACAAATCCCCATCTAATATGACATTGAAAAGCTTTCCTGATTATTTTATTATTACAAATTCTAATAGGGAAAAACATCTTAAAAATCTATGAGCTAGGATTGTTAACATAACTGCAAGGTGAAAACAAGCTAGATCACAAGACTGTCTATAAGTGTTACCCCGGGGGTAGCTGGATATTCTCTGGATGGTGGTAAGTGCACAGATTTAGGACTGCATCAATCAGCTGGATTCTTTCTACCCTCAGGACTTCGACATCTGGAGAAGGAGAAGAAAAGACTAAATAAGTTATTGACCTGGCTACCTGGCTGAAAATCCTTCAAGGAAAGCATTACAGTATACAATAAGTTTTACTTCAAGCAACTATGTTATTGTTGCCTTGTTCTCATTATATTTCAGGAACAAAAATCCAAGAACACTTAAAAAGCAGCAACACTCAAAAAAGCTGCAAGTCAATATATAAGGATATTGAGCTCTTCAGCTAGCTGGAATTTCATTTAAGTTCTTAAGGGAAGTTTTTTTCCCAAGTGCATCCAATATGCATCTGGCTGACACAGCAGCAGGCTGTGCTGCCATCCAGAGAGACCTGGACAGGCTGGAGAGCTGGGCAGGGAGAAATTGAATGAAATTGAACAAGAGCAAGTGTAGAGTCTTTCATCTGGGGAAGAACAACCCCATGGATCAGTACAGGCTGGGGGCTGATCTGTTGGGAGAGTAGCTCTGGAAAGAGACCTGGGGGTCCTGGTGTACAGGGGGATGGCCATGAGCCAACAATGCACCCGTGCGGCCAGGAGGGCCAATGGCATCCTGGGATGCATTAGGAGGAGTGGCCAGCAGGTCAAGGGAGGTTCTTCTCCCCCTCTACTCTGCGCTGGTGAGACCCCACCTCGAGTACTGTGTCCAGTTTTGGGCACCCCAGTTCAAGAGGGACAAAGAGCTACTGGAGAGAGTCCAGCGCGGGGCCACCAAGATGATTAAGGGAGTGGAGAATCTCTCTTATGAGGAGAGGCTGAGAGAGCTGGGGCTCTTTAGCCTGGAGAAGAGGAGACTGAGGGGGGACTTCATCAATGTCTATCAATATGTTAAAGGTGAGTGTAGGGAGACCAGAGCCAGACTCTTCTCAGTGTCATCCAGTGACATGACAAGAGGCAACGGGAGTAAGCTGGAGCACAAGAGGTTTAGAGTAAGCACAAGGAAAAACTTTTTCACAGTGAGGGTGACAGAGCTCTGGAAGGGGCTGCTCAGGGAGGTTATGGAGTCTCCATCTCAGGAGACATTCAAAACCCGCCTGGATGTGTACTGGGTGACTTGGTCTAGGTGATCCTGCTCTGGCAGGGGGGTTGGACTAGACGATCTTCTAGGTCCCTTCCAATCCCTAACATTCTGTGATATGATACCTGTATTCTTCAGAACTCAGATACACTCCTTCAGGTAAGTAGCAAATCTGCTCAGAACTTCTGGGGTTCAGTGGAACTAAAAATGCATTTCAACTTCATTGCAAGTTTTCAGACTCACTCTAACTTACTCTGAATCTTCCAGCATTTGAAATGGTGCATCATTTCAAGTACTGGACGTGCTATCACAGGATATTAAACAGCAAAGTCTAACTCATTCTTCTTGCACTGACCAAATCTAGATTAGATTTTCCTATTAATCAGCCAGTATTAAAAGCATTTAAGATCCTTAAGTATCAAACTCATGACAACCACATCAACTCTGACACTAGCATATATAGCCAAAATAGATGGACATACTCTCCAAGTATGCGGGAATTTGAACAAATGCTGAATGAATTAATAAAAAGTCTAAGAGTTACAGCTGCTTTTGTAACAGTGTTTGAATAATGGGATTGGAAGGAGCATACAATATATGGGGTTATTACTTTAACTTCAACCCTTTCATTTTTGCATTGCCTGAAAATTTCTACTAATTTTACAGTAGTATAAAGGAATTAACAGTTTAAAAAATGCTAACTCAAATCTTTGGATGGTTATTCACAGCCTTTCACCACCAACACAACCAATAATTTCCAAAACACTCCAGGACAGAAAATTAGTAACAGGAAGAAAGAGGAGAAAAGAAGTGGCTTCTCTAGTGAGACAGTAACAGCAATACATGTCTGGCTCTGAGCCAAATGCTTAGCCAGCATGACTAAAACATGCTTTAAGTGATGCAAAGGCTCTCTGGAATGTGGTAGGAGCCACCTCAGCCCCAGGTGGTCATAAGAGGACATGCAAACAGAAGGACCCATTGGCTGGCTGGAGCTTTGCACAGTCCTACCATCTGCCTGCACAGCTGCAGCCCGCTTCACCAAGTGGTCAGCAAGCTCCATGGCATCTGCGGGGCCAAGAGGAAGGTCCCGGGACAATCCAATCACAAGGATCCGCATCAGTGTGTCTTCAAGGATGGGCACCTCAGAGCACAGGCGAAGGAAGAAGCTGCATGAGACACAGGACATGAATCATGTTTCTTTTGACAACAGCATAAGGGTTCCTGAGACCCTCCACAGGCCATAGAACTCATCTGAATAAAAGAAATCACAGATTAGTATACAACCCCTTCCCTTGGTGTCCAGTTTCAAATGCAACTACCGGAAAGGAACTGTTTCATAAAGTATTGCTCACATTGCTTTGTACCTCTGCACTTCAGCCTAGTTAAGTCTGGGGTCCCTAACATTACCTCAGTAAACCATGCAGTGCAGGGCTGCACTTCTTACAGTTACAGCATCGGGATACAGAACAGCTTGGCACAGGGAACAGGAATGAAAGGGGAAAATGAATAGATGGAGAATGGAGCAACATCCCTCAATTTTAAGGCAATGTAACAGATTAATAAAATCTAAGCACAGCTCCAAGCCTTTCCAACAAAGAGCTATACAGGGAACACTAGAAAACACCCATTCCTCTGCCTTCAGCTACAGCAGCTCCATGCTGGCACCCATGCACCCAGCTACAGGGGCAGGGGGGCATACACTCACTTGCGGTCACTCTCGGGGGGCCAGTTGTCCCATTTGTAGTAAGTTTCTGGCTGTTCTGTGAAAAGCACCTTGTGGAGGCTGTAGAGATGAAAAGAACAAAAAACACCACCTGTGCAAGGCTGAAAAACATATTCAACAGTCCAGTCTCCCCAAACTCTGATTAATGCTTGCATTCCTACACATGAAGGAGCCTCCCCAGATAAGCTAGCCTAGCAAAAGTAACAACATGGATCATAACATTATGGGTCTTGGGCTTTTATCTTTCAGTACAGTAATAACTCTGGCTTTACCCACCTCAGTAATGCCTATACCAGACCCCACAGTACAATCTGTCCTCCAAAGGCAGGTAGAGGAGACAGCACTACCTATGGAGCCCTCAACTGTACAGCCTAAAAAAGAATGTCAAACAAAAGAATAACAGTGCACAGGGATCATGCCTGGTCAGGTAATTGGGAATTCCCTACTGGGATGGACCCAAATAACATAAATCAGAAGTATATTTATATATCTTATAAATAAATATTAT
>JAOEGS010002182.1:0-26348 GCA_025447755.1 Corythornis vintsioides
TGTTAATAAAACCTAATGAGCAAATGGGAAGGAGATGTTGGAAACTGACCTTGCCGGTAAGTCTGAAAAACTGATAAGAGATCCCTGCCCCCCTCCTTTGGAATGTAGATTGTCTATTCTGAGACTTTTTAAGATTTGTTTTAAGAGCTCCGAATGTGATAAGCATTTTCAGTACAACCCTTCCTGAGCCCTCATTTGCTTACCCTTTGGAAATCTAATACTTGATTTAAGCACATTTCTGCTCCCTCCATTTGTAAGGACAAATGTAAAATAATTGTTTGATATTGCAGCGGTTTCCTCAGGCTCCAGTTCTAATTTCCCACTAATACAGTATTGTCAGGGGGATCAATCTAAACCAGCACCTTCTGCCTCCTTGGAGTGGATTGGAAATGGCTTTTCTACTGCAAGGCTGGGATTTGTGAGTCTCACTGTGCATGTTTTTCTCCTTTAAAGGAAAAAATCATACAAGAAAATATCCCATTTTCCTGCAGACGGATGTTAATCTCCAGCTCTCCTTATGCCTGCTCACAGCTGGCTCTGGGTGTCCTCACTGCTCGGTTCCTCCCAGTGCTCCCGTGGCTGCTGCTGGATGGGAGTGGAAGAGATGTATATAGAGCTCTATTAGATCTTCATTAATTACCTCAAATTTTTTCCTATTAGAGTTTACCGGCCAGAAATTACTTCCAGTAAGACCTCTCAAATGGGTCTACTGTTGTGTTGCATCCCCATTGTGCATGCCCAGGCCTGTGCCAGAGGGTGTCCGGGGCCATGGCTCCCCATAGGCACCTCTGCCTTGGTCCTGCCAGTGCAGGGCTCTGGACGCATGGACAAATCCCTGGGGTCTCCAGCAGCTGACCCCTCCCCTTGCTGTGCCCAGCTCTGCACTGGCAGTGGGCAGAGGGGGTCTGGGAAGGTTGTTTTGTCCCTGTTCTTCTATACCCTGGGCTGTTCTGCCACCAAGCATGTGGGAATCTAACAGACACCAGTGCCCTGAGCACTGGCCCTGACATGGCACACACCCTGTGCTGGCAAACACCATGGGAGCCTGACAACCCCTCCAGCTGCCCCCAGGATGCTCCCTGCAATGGGGAAGGAGACCAGTTTGTGCATGCACTGGGGAGAAGCTGAAGGCTCGGGCTGAGATTTAGATGCTAGTGGTAAATTGCAACCTTTGACAGAAATGTCTGAGATTTACTGTGAAAATCAATAGTTGATTCAAACAGCCCCACACTCGGAAAGGCAAATAACACCTCTCCGAAACGCACCGGTATTGATATTCATGAGCAGTGGTGCTCATTATAGGGCCTGCTAACAGGCTACTGAGATGGATTGCTGCAGGATGGGCTGAGGCTATGTGTGTGCATCCATGAAGTGGGCACTCCCACGGCAGGCTGGCACCCCACACTGACTGGCTATGCCCATGCAGAGCTTGGTAGCTCATTCCCACGAATGAGCCCTGTGGGAACTGTTTGGGTCCCTGGTTCCCCTGATGCTCAAGAGTTGCTGAGCTGGGAGCACAGTGTTGTTATGCCCACCATCAAACACCCAAGGATGCATTAATCTTGTCTCCAGGAAGGCTGCTGAGCTGGGAGAACTCCATGTCCCCAAAGGCACTGGCAGTCAGAGGACAGGTGGTGCCCTGTGGGTGCTGCAGGTGCTGTGGGTGCTGCAGGTACTGCAGGTGCTGCTCTGCTTCGTGAAATCGAAGCAAGGTAGGAGGGGAGGGCATCAGCCAGGCTGCCAGTCCCTGCCTGCAAAACCTGCCGTGGTACAGCTTCTCCACTTGGGGCCAGCTGCACCGGCCGGGAAGGCAAATCAAAGGCCAAAAGTGACAAAACACAACAGGAGGTGTGTGCAAGCCAGGTCTGTCCAGCAAAGCACGCAGCACTTGACATTTCAGTCTACCTGTGGGATCCTACAGAACAGCCCATTAAATTCAACCATAAATTACTGCTGTTTGTGTCTAATGCACAGTCCACCCTGGGGATAAGTAGAGATAGCAGTGCAGCCTGGCGCAAGCACTGGAGCAGCACAGGGCTGCCCTGTCATTCCCTAAGAAAACCCCATGCATACGGACCGGTGGTAGCCGCTTTTATTTACACCAAGGGATCACATGCTGAACAAGGACACTGGTGCCACTAAAGTACCCGTAACAGCAGGATTCTGTGCTTTATTCACAGGACAAAATATCAGTACAACATTTTTCATAGACTTCTTTTTCAAGCAGATACATCTCACTGTCCTCACGGTTACACGCTACGCTCAAGTGATGAAAGGCAAAGCGGAGCGGCCGGAGCTCTGCCTACCCCAGCACCGCAGCAGAATCTGGCCCCACAGGGACAGCCCCATGGCCAATGCCTGCATCAGGGGTATCTGGGAGCTCCCATTTGCTTTGGAACACAGAGCAGGGACATGATGTGGAGTGGCTTTTGTGTAGGCTGCAGCACAGGACCATCACTGTGGCCCCAGGGATGACATGGTGGTAAAAACAAATGGGGCCCCTCAGAGCAAGCCATGGCACTGTGAACCTGCTGGGCTGAGCTGTGCCTGATGGGCATCCATCCTGCAGTGGTGGTAGCAGGACTCTATGTCTTGGCTCTCCCTGGAGCATCCTGGCCCCCTGAGGGCTGGGGAAACCCCCCAGCCTGCCTCTGCTGTGGAGTCGGGCTGGGATGGGCTTGCTGGAGGGTCATGGCACCAGGTGACCTGGGGCTCCCTCATGGAAGACTGCAGCCTCATGTCACCCCAGCTCTGCTCCCAGACCCTTATTCCCACCTGAAGTCCTGCCCAACTGTTTCATAGAATTTGATATTATAAGGTCTATAAAAGTCCCGAAGCTGCTCGATCACCTCGGGGTCTATCTGCACATGAGTTCTGCCTTTGGACTTGCCCAGGCAGCGAGGCAAGCCACTGCTCTCTGACTTTTTCAGGCATGGAAAGCCTTTAGTCTTGTTGAAGTAGAAGTGCTTGTCTGTGATAACCCGTTTGATGCCCAGGAAGTCCTGGACTTTTCCCATCTCCCCGGCTGGGTCTGTGATCAGCTTCTCCCCGCTGACAAAGTGGATCTGAGAGAGGGGGAAGTACTGAAGCCAGCTCTCCAGATGCACAGCATACATCCCAATGCGGATGGCATTCCAGGAGGTGTCCACCAGCCCTAGGCTGCGGTTGCGGAAGGACAGGCCCTCAAAGGTGGGGATGTCAGGCTTCTTGGAGAGCGTCTGCGTGTAGTCTGAGATGGCCCGGGTGACCGGGTTCCTCACCACCACAATCAGCTTCGTGTCCCGGGACATGTTGAAGATCCGTCGTGGTGCCTCCTTGGTGACGAAGTAGCTGGGGGTCTTCTCCACCGTGATCTGGCTGTCGAGTGTTCGTGGCATCAGGCTCCTGCAAGTGAAGCACAAGATGATGGTGAGGAAGGAGCTGGTCCAGGCACTGGGAGGTAGTGTCTGCATCATGGAGCTGATGGTTCCTTTCCCAGCAGCACAGGGCAGGCACAGGTCCTGTGTGCAGCACTGCAGAGAGGCCCTGGACATGACTGGGTCCATCTCAGCCCCAGGACTCCCCAAGCATGGACGATGGGCACACTGGCAGCCCCCCTACACAGAAGCAAGTGGGGATGCTTGGCTCCCAGGAGGGAGGGTGAGTGCAAAGCCAGGCTTCCAGGGACCCTGGGGCCATGTGGCTGCTCTGTCTCCATCAGCAGTAAAGTCTGATCAACGGAAGGAAGGTGCCAGAGCTCAGCCTGCAGTTAGGAAGGGGAGGGAATCCCACCAACCTTCCCAGGCACTGTTATGATCACCCAGCAGCCAGCCTCCACTCAGCTTTTCATCCCCTGCTCCTATACCAGTTGCCCTTTGAAAAAGAAATTAACAGTGTCTCCTTTCAGAATTACTGCAATTCTGTGGCGTGTCTCCTCCTGTTGGGGTTATGCCATTCCCCGCCTCCCGCGCACCCTGTGCCGCTGGCACTTCAGTGTGCACTGCACCTGGGAGCCTGCCAGCCTCCAGCACCCTCCGGCACCCAGCCCCTCACCCTTCTGCCTTCACCCTGGAGGCAGGCAGAAAATTGGCACTGTGGGCACACAAGCCCTGTGCCCAGCGAGAGCAAAGGGGGCCAGGATGCAAGAATGTGTTTGTGAGACACCATCACAAAGAGAAGCTGTAGGGAGTGAAGGATGAGGTCCTGGGGTGCTGTGCTGTTCCTCTGGTGGGAGTGGGAGGAGAGAGGCTGCCATGGAAGATGGAGATCACACCCATGAGGCCATCACACATCCTGCCAGGGCTTGATCAAGCCCAAGGGCTCAGAGACAGGGTCGTGTGTATACCCACCTGTTTCTAGCATGGGGTGATGGGCTGCAAGGCCAGAGAGGGAACACCAGACTGAGAGAAAATAGAGCCTCCCTGCAGTCCAGCTTAGCACTAATTAAATCATCTGCTTTGACATGTGAACATCCAAATCAAATAAAAACTAATGGGATAGAAAGATTTATAAATTGGTCTTGTATTATTACACTATCAAATGCATTGCAGCCAGAGTCACAGTGCCATGGGGCCCTTGGCTGGAGTGGGGCAGGGAGAGGGCAAGGATTGCCTCGCTGGAGCAGGCAGGGAGCACTGGCATGCTGGGAAGTGTCACCAGGAATATTTTTTTTAAAACAGAACCCATGTGTTTAACATGAGTTGCCCACACTGGCTTGGCACAAGCCACGGGGATCCCAGGTGGCAGGAGGGGTGTCCCAGATCAGTCACCTCTTGCTGCACCTTTCCAGGGGCTCTTCCAAGAGGAAGAGGAGAGCTCAACCAGCTCAATCCCCTCACAGACCTGGGGGAGGGGCAGGCATGGTGTGGTGATGGGCACTGAGCAGAAGGCTGCTGCTCTCCAGAGCAGCCTGGCTACCCTACAGCCCCACAGTGTGAGCAGGAATGGAGTGTGATCATCTGGTGGGGCTCCCCGAGAGCCTCCTGATCCCCACAACACCCCTGCTTGCCCCTGCACAGGGACCTGGAGGAGGAGCTGGTTCAACAGCCACTTTAAAGGACTGTGGCATGGCCTGGGGACAGAAGTCATCAGGGAAAGCAAACATCAGCAACTCTTGTCTGCAGCAATTCAGCCGAAGAGAGAAAGGCACTGATTTATTCATGGAAAAACCCTGCACAACCTTGCTGGCCATACTGCCCTGCTGCATGTTCCCAAGAGCTGCATCTGCCTGGTGACCCAGACCAGGCACCTCCAGGGTCATTAAAACACCATCCATAGCTACCAGCTACCAGCTTCGGGGCTTGCTCTGCAGAGAGAAACCTGATAGAAGACCCAACTGGGAGGAGATACAGCAGCAGCCCATGACACCCTGTGTGACAAGGGGACTGCACTGCAAGACCTGGGGCATTACAGGTGATGGCAGCATGTGCTGAGAGCGCTGAGCCCCCCTCAAAGTGGGGATCCACCACACTCACCTGAAAGTGATGTGGAGACAAGAAGAGACTGTGGTCCAGGGGAATGGATAAGCAGCTGGAAGAGATGCTAACAACATGGGCCCAGAGGTCTGTGTCAGGCTGATGAAGCATCTGGGGATGATGGCTGGGGCTGGCCTTGCTCCCCTGGGTGCTGGCACAGCACAGGGCTGCAGTCTCCAGAGCTGCCTCATCAGTGAGGGGACAGGGCTGTCTGTCCTGGGCAGAGCAGCAGCCACCCTATGCACCCTCATGAGATCTTGACCAGCTCCCTCATTTGAAAGAGAACAAACTAATTAGTTAGCATAAATTAACAGGGCTGTTTTACAGAGGTACCTGAGCACAGACGTGGCTTAATTGGCCTTTCCCACAGCTCTGCTTCAAACCCCATAAATCCAGATTACGACTCCCGTTGTTTAATGACTGTCAGGAAATGCTAATTTAGTGGCAGGCTCCATGGCTCTACCTCCACATCACAAACAAGTTTCATCATAAATCAGCATGGGACAGCTTTATAAGTGATTCACTATTACAAGATATTGGTGGAGAATCATGAAACTGCTGTTTCATTAATGGCTCATCTTCAGGCTTGTTAGACTTTCATTATATGAGCTATTAGGTCCATGTATTCAAAAAACCGAAGTTACAGGTTCTAATCCATTATGATAAAAACACAAAATCTCTGCATAGTAAATTACTGAAATGAGACAAGAATTGGTTTTTTTCCCTAAATGGACTCCTAGTGTTTGCTGCTCCTGAACAACAGAGACTGCTGAGACAACAAAACACAACCCGAATAGATAAATAAATCACCAGTGAAACCATGGAAGGGGGAGAAATGTCATCCAGGCATTCATCTTTACGTTAACAGCGGGATCCCCGGGGCTGTGAGAGCGGGGAAATGCATTGCAAACTTAATTACAGTTGACTTTAAAATGATATTTTTGGACTTCTGCATTCACAGTTATTTGCATACAAATATCCTGTCACATAGTTTTAGGGCCAAGGTTCACGTGTTGAGGTGTGAAGGATCTTGGTAACTGGCCTCTAGTACTGTGGGGTCAGGGCTCAGGCTGGAGCTTTGGGGACCTGATCCGGACACCTGCAACTCTGATGAAAAACAGCAAATGCAGAGCGAGCTGCTGCCAGAGCTGACGTCAGAGCTGCTGCCAGCATGGTGACAGTGACACCCCAGTGATGCTGATTGGGAGGGAGGGATGGCTGGAGCACTTGTGGGGTGCAGAGAGGGGACACCAGACCTTCCCTTCCTGGGAGAGCTGCTGGGTGCTGAGGGACAGTCAGTGGCCACCTCCTCCTGCACCAGGGATGGGGACAGTGCTGCTGGGAGGGGGATGGTGTGACTAGCCTGCTAGAGAACAGGTCTTCCTGTGACAGCAGAGCTGGAGGGGGTCACCTCTGCCACAGGACGGTCAGGGGTGGCTTTGGTGCCTGCTTCCCTACACCCCAACTGCTGCCAGCACTCTCCCCATTGGCACAGTCAGGCTGGGGAAATGGCAGAGTGCACAAGACGATCCACCATACCCTCTTGAGGGGAACCCGTGGTGTGGCAGAGTGAGGAGCTTGAAACTGATGATGTGAGTGAATGCCAGGGCAGCTCTGCACAGAGAGCCTTAGGGACAAAGCAGAGCAAGCTCCACTCTTGCCTTACAGCAACATCATTGGCTAGGAAACAGAGCAGCCTGTCCCTACTGGCACCCAGCTGCCTCTGACCACCTGGGTGAGGAAAACCACCTGGAAGGATCATGAACATGTGTTACCCAATTCCTAAAGCCCTTTAGTGCCATTTCATATGGGCACCAATGCTCCTGTCCAACCTGCAGAGTCAGGGGTTTCATTTGCCCACATCAGCTACATCCAATTGCTGGCACAGCCCCAGGAGAATTGCTGTCCCCTGATGTGACTGAGCCAGTGTCACTATGTCCCACCGCATCTGGGAGCTGGAACATTCCTGGACAGACCCCATGGCTGCAGGGTGGTAGCAGCAGAGAGCCCAGCCCCAGCTGCAGCTGTGTGAAGGCAGCACCTTGCCCTGAAGGAGTTAACTTCTCACCAGCACCTTTCTTAGACCTGAATTACTAATTTTCTTATAATCTGCCTTTGGGCACCCCACGGCCCCTACAACACTCCCACATTAAAGAAACATGTGCTCCCTTGCTGGCTGCGCTGCTTTGATGTCGAACATGCGTGAAACACTCTCCCAGGGAGGAATTTATACAAAAATTCATCAGACGATTGAGATATTGCAGATAAGCAGGCATGGGGAGAGTGCCCATCTGAGAATCCTGTTACTGTACCGGCCTCTCCATCCAGCTTGTAGTTCAGGTAAATATTTGCCTGCTGCAGTTCACTGGTCATGATATGTGCATCCCAGGCTCTCCTTGGAGTCTAGAGACTGATGTGTGTGTAATCCTGGACTCCATTCACTCATCAGCATAAAAACAAGCTGTTTAACTTGGCAAACCCCCGCCAAGTGCCGTCTCTCCCAATGAGGGCTGTGTGCTTCCATTCTTCAGAGGACATTGCCGGCTCAGAGGCTGCAGCCGGGACAATGCCCACATGCAGGCAGAGAATGTGGGCACATGCAGGGTGTCTGGGAGCCAAAACCCTCCAGCACAGACCAGCACCCACTTGCCGCCTTCCCGGCGGTGGGGCAGTGATGAGGGTCACCTCTCCATGCGGCACCGGGAGGCTGGGACAAGGGGGGGCTGTGAGGCTGTTACCAGATGCAGCATCACATGTTGGAGACAAGCACAGGAACTCTTCAGGAGCACAGACTGACATCGGGATGGTCTTGCTGGACCATTCTACCTTCTCCCTCCACAGGTCCCCTGCCCACAGCGGCCAAAGCCTGCCCTTCAACCCCTCACCCGGAGCTGTGTCTGAGGTGAGGAGCAAGGCACAGGCAGAATCCAGCAATGGCAGACTGAGCTTGGCTGATGTGCAGGAGCCAGCAACTCAGCAGGACCTGGTCCTGAGCTCCCTGCCCACCACTGAGGGGGCTATGCCATGCCATGCCATGCCATTCGTTGCTGCAGGTGCCCATGGCTGACAGCCATCACCAGCTCTTGCCTGGTGGCCCAGCATCACTTGGCTCAGCAGGGCTGGGGATGGCACCAACAGATGAATGCTCAAGCAAAGATCCACAGAGGTTTAAGCAAAACTGGGTCAAGCATGCAAGAAACTGAGGTGTGAGGAAGATAAAAAGCTCTCCCTGACTCAGTGACACTGCAGTGGATGTCTAGGACACAGGAACACCCCGTCTGAAAGCTACACAGCTGGTGCTTTGTGGGGAAAGATACCTGTGAGGGTTCACAGGGCAAAGAGGAATCCCCTGGCCCGGGTCCTCTGCACTGCTGCCACATCCCCTGCCCTGACCCACTGAGGCCAGCAGCAATGCAGCACCAGTACTGGAGGGGATGTCCCCAGGAGCAGGACCATGGCCAAGGCAGTGGCAGTGGCCCTATGGCCCTGTTGCCACCACTCTGTGCTAAGGCATCCTTGGATTTAATGATGGATTGTCTGCCTTTAATAAATGTTTATGTTCAAAGAATTTACACCAGTGCTCACAGACAACTAATGAGGGACATTTCAATGCATAAAAGCAGTGCGAACACAGTAATTAACTTTGTTGCTGATTCATTTTTAATTATTTAAATACTCCAGAGATTTGCAGTGTCCTTTAAGGCAACGAAATCTTTTCCAGAGGGCACACTGACTACACCCTTCATTCACATGA
Organism: Corythornis vintsioides; assembly: GCA_025447755.1. NCBI lineage: Eukaryota > Metazoa > Chordata > Aves > Coraciiformes > Alcedinidae > Corythornis > Corythornis vintsioides. The sequence goes on from JAOEGS010002182.1 coordinate 9,208, forward strand.
GTCAACATGAAATTCCCATCTTCCAAAATAACTGTCCTGCACTGGCTGAGGGTCCGACAAAGCCCAAGGCTGCCAAGTCAGGGCAGAAAGATCCCAGTGAGCACATGCACCCAGTCCACCATGAGCCCATCCTCTAGGTGAGGCCCCGTGGCTCACAGAGGAAGGCTGGTGTCTCCCATCTCCTATTTCCAAGGTAGTCCCTTCAATAGGTGAAATTTCAAAAGTGAATATTCATTTTTAAAAGTCACCTAATATGCCCCAGCAGTTGCAGTAATTCCCTAGTTAAGGGCTAGTGTCAGATATGTGTTGCCTGCTGGTGATCCTCCAGTGCTAAGGAGCATGCAGAGGGATGGGACAAGGTGCCAGCACCAAGAACAAACCACAGTGAGTCAGCAGTGGGTCCCATAGACCCCCTGTCACATTCCAGCACTGACTAAGGGTGACTCCAGCTATGTCTAAGATGCCTGCTCGCAGACACAGGACACGGTAACTATGAGGAGAACCTGTTGGTGCAGGTACCAGGTGCTGCAAGCTGCATGCCTGGGAGGTACCTGGCACTGCCTCCCCCGGGAGCCTGCTCTGGTCCCTGGTCCAGCCTGGCAGCAAGGAGCTGCACCCACGCAGACCCAGTTGCCCCTGGAGAACACACTGCATTGCAGACACCACAAACAACACCTCGATGGACACCCAAGGTCACCAGGGACTGGAGTCCTTCACCTGTCAGCTTCATGAAGTGTCCACGCCCATGGCCACGCCAGGTTAGGAGATGGATTTCATGCTACCAAAAATGAAGGTTACAAAAAAATTGCAGTGTTTACAAACAAGGTCATGGAAGACAGAGCAAGAACATGCATCATTAATATTGCAGACTTGGCACCCTGTGTGGATGAAACTCCCTGTGCTTCTCCCAGCCTTTCCACAGCCTCAGCAAAGGTCTTGGCAGCACCCAGGTCCACCCAGAGGAGGGCTGGGCAGGGCTGCTGCCCACAGACAGGCGCAGGCAAGGCAGGGACCAGGGAACACACTGCTGCAGAGCAGCTCCTCACACTCAAGTCTCTGCCAGAGGTTTCATAGCCATTCCTCAGAGCCAGGGCACTCTCTGAAGTCAAGGAAATTTCAAAGCATCCTTGAAGCTTGCTGCCTTCCTCTCTTCTTACTAATTAACTTTAGCAAAATGCACTGTCAGTCAAGCCCACAAAACACTCCGCGTCGTCAGGCAAAGCCTAATGGGCTCTCATTTGTGTGTGAGCCAACCTGGCCATTAGTAGAGAGCAATTAGCAAGGCGGAGTGCAGGAGATGGGTTCGAATGCTCCCTCCTCTCCTTCCCGAAGGCACAGGGACAGGGTTGGCACAATGATGCTCCCCAACTGCAGGCTCTGCTCCCTTTCAGCAGCCACAGCATCAGGAGCACCTCAAACCCAAAGATAGTGTGGGGCAGGGCCCCAGCAGCACTGAGTGCCGAGGGGACCTGTCACATGGGCACGCAGTGAGGCCTGAGCTTCACCCAAGTGCCATTCCTGTGAGGGGATTCAGGCAGGTGGATCCGTGCAGGAGCCAGACAAGGCTCTCCACCTGGCAGCATCTGCTCCTGGCTCAGATCCTGCAGCCAGGGACACAGCAGAGCTGCTGGGCAGGAGATGGGCTCATCCTGCAGCCTGAGCTGCTGGGAAAAGTCTCTCTTTGTGAAAATAACACTGGAGCATCTGACAGGATTACTTGGGAATCCTGGGGAGGAAACCTACCCCCCAAGGTGCTGTGACTAGAATCACTGCTCAAAGTTAACTGCACATTAAATGACACTGTCTTCCCTGTATTCTGGAAAATATTGAAGGTTATTGGCACACGCTACCTGCAGCAGGAAAAAAGCTCTATATTGAACATTGAGTCCAGGATTGGTAATGAATCAATATTCCTCAGTAGCTGGCTGTTTGGTTTCAGTTGTCTTAAAACAGTTCATGCTAAAAATACCTTTCCTGTAGTGTAGCTAATGAGGTGGATTGGAATGGCTGATGGGAACTGGAGACAGCATGGGTGTTTTGGGTCTCAAGCCAGTGAGCCGGCAGCTCCTGGGCAGTGGCAGGAGTTAGGACAAGAGGCACCATGAAAACAGCAGCTGTGAGCAAGTGTGACATTTGGAACCAGAAAGGACAGGCGGATCAGGAGATGTCCCCTCTCGCTGGTTCTGTCAACTCTACATCAGACCAGCACCAGGGCAGGGAAAATGTGGAAAACCAGCAAGTGATGTTTTTAGAGTATCAGATGAGTTCAGCTCTCACGCTGCTCTCAGCTGCACTGAGAACCTCGTTGGTGCTGAGGGATATGATATGGAATGGATGAAGCTGGACCAGGCATTCAGGTGTCACCTGAGTGTCAGGGGCTCCTGACAGCAAAGTCTCTGCTGATGACAGGGAAAGCCTTTGCCTTTCCACGGGTTCTGTGCTCCAGCCCACCTTCAGAGACACCACTGCACCACAGTGCTCCTCCAGCACAGGGGCATCACTTCTGCCCTACTGGCAGCTGGGGATGGCCACTGGCCAGGCCAGGAACAGGGTCCCTGCCCTGGGTCCCGGTGGGACAGCCCTCCACAGCCAGCATCCATAGCACTGGCTCTGCCCTTCCCTGGGGCACAGCCATTGCCAGGACCCTGCTCTCCTCCTCCTGGCCCCTTGGCCAAGTGACAGGAGCTCCTCACGCTGTGGGTTAGACCTGCTCCTACATTTAATTGCTCCACTTTCAGGGAGGAAAATCAATTCTACATTTTATACATTAACAGCCTCTGTGCTCAAGTTCTGGCACATATGTGAGGTTAAAAAAAAAAAAAGTAATAAAACTAGGGAAGTGTCATTTAATTGTTTTAGTTGAACAGATCTGGAGGCTCCACTGCTCCAGCATGCTCTCTCCATCGATTTGGACACAAAGCCTGGCCCCAGGCACCACAATGCTCACCTGGCCATGCTCCCATCACTGCCCCTGCTTCGCTCTGCAGCTGACCCTTGCCTTTGGCACTTACTATCACAAGCTGTGTGCCTCCCAGTCACAGGAGGATCCCAGGCTGAACCACAACTCAGGTGGAATCTGTGAATCTGTGGAAGTTTGAGCTTGGCACTTCCTGCTGCAGTCCTTTGGTGCCCAAGGGTGTGCAGGAGGGAACACAGCTCCTGCCTCCTGGACTAGCACCACACTGGGTGCCCACAGGTGCCCTTATGTGCCCTGGGCAGGGTCTGTCCTAGGCTGCAGTGCCTTCCCTTCATTCAAACAGATGCTGGCAAGCACTGGCCCAGCTGAGCTCTGCAGGCCTGGTGCTCCTGTAAGTAGCCATCAGCACTTCTGCGGGAGCAATGCCACGAGGTTCAGTCCTGCACAACTCCCAGGAGCTGCTTGTGTGGGAAGCACAGGAGCCTAAAGAGCTCACAGGGCCAAGGACAGAACAGGAGAACTCCAGCTCAGGACGGGGAGACCACTTCTCTAGCAGGCATTGAGCACACGCAGCTCCCTTCTGAGCAAAGGACTCAGCCACAACCTGTGTCCTGCTCCATCACCCATCCTGCTGCTCTGGATACCCCTTAAAAAAACCACTGCTACTCCTGTCCTTACCCACCCAGATCACAGGGTGCTCTCAGCTGTGGGCTCTTAGGTGATGCAGAATGGGCGAGAGCTGCTGATGTCAGGAGGGAGGATGGGGAAATGACACAGACCTGCAGAGGGGCAGGAGCAGGCAAAGGACACTGCTTCAGCTACTCTGCAAAGGGTAGGAGGAGATGGGCATACTGCTGGACAGCCTTAGGAGAGGGAAACAGCTTCAGCGAGATCCACCCACACCTGTCCTGGCTCTGCTGTCACCTACCACTAGTACTGCTGCAAGAAAAGCTGAACAGTCTCAGCCACAGGTGACTCCAGTATGAGACAGGAGAGCAGAGCTGCCTGCAGCAGCAAGTGCCTGAGATGCCTTCCTGAGCACCAGCCCAGTGCCCAGCAGACAGGTGCTGCTCAGAGCAGCTCTGATCCATGCACAGTCAGCAAGCAGCATCCTCATGCCACAAACACAACTCATGCCTGCTCAAAAGGAGACAAACCAGGGCCCCAGCTGAGATGGCAGTAATTATCACGTCATGGTGCCTCCTGAACTGCTTGGCAGCAGACAAATGCTGCCCTGCTGTGGAATGGGGAACACCTCCACTGGGAAACCACTGCCGAGATGGGGAGAAAAGCCAGGTGGGTTGCCTCCCATCACCCATCACTAGGCTACGATGCACTGCCTATATCAGGTGTCCTTCCCCTGGCTATGAGCTTGCAGGCACCTAGGGCCAAGCTGGGCCCTCCTATGACTCCTGAGGCTGATGCCCAGCAGAAGCACCATGGCCCTGCCCAAAAGCAGGCCAGGGCTCCTGCAGTGCTTCACAAGAGTGCAGCACCAACCACTGACACACTGGGTTGGGCACCATGGGGAGCCAGGAATGAATTCCCTGCAGCATCAGAGTGCAGGGCCACAAGCAGGAGATGAGCCCATGGGTGCTGTGACCTGCTCCCACACAGCATTCACTGCCACTCCATGAGCACCCCTGAGGTCCTCACAAAAGCATTTACTGAAATTAAAACCCCACCATCTCCTAGTGGCAACACACTGTTCTCTGCAAATTATGAGATCTCAGACAGACCTTCACTTGTCAAATTCAGAGATGGGATGGTGGAGGTCTGGGACCATCCTCCCAGAGTCAAATCTGATGGCAGAAAAGTGCTGAGGCACCCTGAGCACAGCTGCAGGACTGGGGGCTGTGCTGGTCATTCACTCGTGTTCTGGAGGAGCCTTCATATGAGGAAGTGTCTCCTCAGATGAGATGGAAAACCTGTTACTATCCTGGCTCCAAAGCCTGTTCTTGGCAGGTCTGGGGCTCCAGCAGGTACGCTCCCCGGGCCGGGAGAGACCAAGCTGGGCCACGGCTGCCCTGCCCAGAGCCAGCCCGGCCCCGCGGGACCCTGAAAGAGGAGGAAGAGGGAAAATTCCCCGAGTGCTGTCACGCGATAGCCTCCGCCGGCAACACCAGGCCTCCCGCCCGTGCGCTCCGGACCGCCCGCTTCCGCCCCGCCCGTTCCCGCCCCGCCGACGCGCCGGAGAACGGGGCAGCACCCGCCGCGCACTGGGAGCGGACCCGAGAGCCAAGTCCGAGAGTACCGGGAGGGGGGGGCGGAGAGGGCAGAAGGAGACGGTCGGGTCCGCGCCAGGGGTTACCCGATAGGAGCGAGAAGTGCCCTCACCTGTACCACTCGAGCCCGCGGTCGTAGTTCCTGTCGAAGAAGTGGGGCTCAGTGCCCAGGGCGCGCACGTCGGGGTGCACTCGGATGAACTCCAGCACGGCGCGGGTGCCGCCCTTCTTGACGCCCACCACGATGGCCTGCGGCAGGCGCTTGGTCCCCGGGCGAGCCGGCCCCGGGGGGCTGCCGGCCGGCGGGACAGGGGGGTCGCGCGGGCGGCGGGCGGTCGCGGCGCTGCCCGGGGGTTCGGCGGCAGGCGGCCGCCCGCACGGCCGTGACTTCTGCAGAAGTTTCTTGGCGGCGGCGGCGGCGCGGGCGGGTGGGCAGCGGGCGCGGGGCGCGGCGGGGCCACCGCAGCAGCAGAGGAGGCTGTAGCAGAGGTAGGAGCAGGAGAGCGACAGCGTGAAGAGGACGAGGACCCTCCGTGCCAGCCGCCGGGACGGAGCCGGAGCCACAGCCGGGGCTCGCCCACTCGGCGCCCTATGCGCCATGGCTCCATGGGGCCGCGCCACCGGGCATGGCCCGGCCCGGCCCGGCGCGCCGCTGCCCCCGGGGCCCCGCGGCGGCCGCGCCCCGCACCTTACGCGCCCGCTCCGGCATGTCCCGCGGCTACGCGGCGGCGCGGCAGGGCCGCCCCGGGGGGCTGCGCCCGCCGCCTTGGCCCCTCCGCGCCCCCGACCCCGCCGCCGCGGCTTCCATTCCCGGCGGGCGCGGCTCGGCTCGGCGCTCGGACGACGGCAGCTCCGACTCTCGCCTCCGCGGGAAGTGCCAGGGCAGAGGCGGTTGCGCTGCTATTTAAGGGGCCGCCTGACGTCAGCTCCTCCCGGAGCCCCCGCGATCGCTCGGAGGCCGCAGCGTCTCCCGGGCCGGGCCGGCGGCACCCGCCGCACAGAGCCCTCCCGCCTGGATGGGGCTGGAATCGGTCTCGCTCCCCCGTCGACCCCGGCCCCCTCCGGCTCGGCTCGCCTCTGCCTTGCCCTGCTCGGGTGCGCCCCGGTCCGAGCATACCACCCAGCCCCTCCCCGGCCAGTTTTCGATCCCCGCCGGGGCCGGGGGTCAGGGCGGTAGGTGCCCGCTGTCCTGCCTGACCCTACAGACACCTCGGAACCCGCAGCGAGTCTTCAGCTGCCCAAAGCAACGGTGCGAGGCCGAGGACACCCGTGCTTGCCTCCCGCAACCCTCGGGCCAGGAAGGCGAAACGACATCGAAGCGGTTGTGAACAACCATCGGTTCGGGAGTCGAGCAGATTGGGGCTGAGGGCTGTGCGGGGGCACGGCTGGCAGCAGGCTATGTAGCCGCTGGCAGAAAGGCAGCACCCACAGCCCGTCCCCAGGGATGCTCTGTCCCGGGTGCTGGAACCTCCCTGCCCGGCAGCGGCTTCCTCCGAGGGAGAGGAGAGAGCGCGGCGGGGCCTCCCCGCACGGCATCAGCGATTTCTGTCCTCAGCAAGGACAGGCAGAGCAGCCATCGGCCGCGGTGATACCGCCGGTAAGCAAGAAGGAAAGGCTTGAAGATGATGCAAAAATGAAATTTCGCTGCCAAGCTGGGGATGCTCAGCCTCGATTGGTTTTGATGCCCTGGAAGCAGGCTAGCCCAGTAGAACCACGAGGCTGGTGCAAGGTGTGCATGCAGAGTGTTGCTTCATTCCCACCCTTCTTGATACAGCTCGACAGGCTCGATACAGCTTCATTCCCTCTCACACCCTGACATCCTAGACTCCTGCTTGGTTGCTCATGTTAGAGCCAAAGGGCTGCGTGCACACCACTGAAGCATTAACAGTCACCATCCTGCTTTCTCAGCACAGAAGAGTTCATTCAGCTGCAGAAATCTACTTGTCTTGTTACTTGGGAAGAAGGATGATAATAGAGAGAGACAGGCGAGAAGTGCCAGCCCAACACAAACAAGGTTGCTGCAAGCTTCTTGGCAGCTGGTCCATGGTGGAGATGAAGTTTCTCTTGTGCAACACCCAGGAACTCAGTGCAGGTGTAAAGAAAGATGGAAAAGACAGCTGAAAAGCAGTGGTCCCTGCAGCCTCTTTCACCTGTATGGGTATTAGAGCACAAGGATTGGACCTCTAAATAATTAAAAATCTTTTCTTAAGGAAGGGTCTGCTGGCTCAGGAGAGCTCTGGAATTGGAGGACAGGGGCTGAGTCCTTGTGGGTCCAATTTCATCATTCTGAGATGCCAAAGAAAGTGACCCCCACAGGGATTTGCATTTGGGACATTTGATGCCTTGTTTTCTGCTGTGTGACAGCAGCTTCTGCCTGGGAGAGCCAGGGGCACCAGCACCTCTGTGAGGGGCAGGACAGGGGGACAAAGCTGTGCATCCAGTGCCAGCCAGGAGGAGCCAGCAGCATGGGTCTGTTCCTGGATGGAGTAAAATCACCCTCCTCTAGTACTCCCACTGGGCCACATCCCCTCCATGTGAGCCAGTGAAGTGCCAACCAAGGAGGTGACACTGACAGAGCCCACAGTGTTTCAATCCTTCATCCAGGGGATGCTGTCCTGCCTGGGCAGTGATAGCAAGGCAGGAGCATGGGCGTGGGAGTACTCAGTGGCCTGGCATTGGCAGACCCCCCTTCCAAGGGCAGGAGGTGTCCATCACCCAGTTCCTCTCTGTGACAAACTGCCAAATTAGTGGAAAAGTTGCTTTTTCCATTTTTAGCTATTTTATTGCTTCCATGTGGTGATTGAGCCTCAGAAGCAAACACATTTCTTAAGCTTGAACATTAAGGCATCCGGATAAATAAAGCTGGTGTGGATGCTTAGACACCTCCAGGTTTCTCTGCTTGCAAGGGAGGAATGTTTTGTAAAGCTGACAATTTTGCTTCCAGTCTTTGTATCTTTGCAGGACACATCTTTCCTATGATATGTTTGCTGTTTACACCCCACGCTACAGAAACAACAGCTTTCAGGCGCTTTTGGCACACTCCCAGCCCTACCACCTGTGCTAACAGGAGCCCCAGGAGTCAGCCCTAGTGGGATCCCCCCAGAAGAGGGGGGATACAGGCACCAGCTGCTGTCAGCACTGCCCCAGCACAGAGGGAGGAAGGAGCCCTCTGTATTGCTAAAGGATATTCCCCTCTCATCATTCAGCACCTCACATCACAGAGGCTGGAGAAATTACTTTGAGCTCTGGAGAAGGTCCTGCCTCCCTGTGTACTCCCCCCTTCACCCAATCCTGAACTGACCTGACACTGCATTTTGCTGCCAGCCTTCCACCTTCCTCTCCTTTGTCTTCTTTTCTCCAGCTTTATTAGTGCCTTTTCAGGGTCTCACCAGTGCTCCCCTCTTCTCACCTCTCTTGGGTTCCTGTCCCTCTTACCAAGTTGATCTTTCCCTTCTTTCCTCCTTCATTGCTCCCAAGCTTTTCAATTTCCCTGATGGGGTGAGCCTTACCAAAGCAGCTCCCAAGTCTCCAAGTGCCTTGCCCAACATTAATCCTAAAGGTCCTTCACAGAGTCCAGTCCCTCCCAGACCAGTTGCAGCTTGCTGATGCTGGTCTTCCACAGGACATTTTCTCCAAATGTCTCTAGAAAGACTCTCAGGCTCTTCCCTTCCCAGAGCAGCACTCAGCTCACAGGACCAGAGGAGCTGTGACCAGACAGAACTCATGAAACAGACACAATGGAAGGGATCTGGAGCTTGTCTGTGTCCCTCAGCCCTTTTGCGTTGTCCCACCCTCACACATACACACTTCCCCAAAGGCACTGATCACACTGGGCCATGAACTGACAGCAGACAAGAATTGCTGCTGAGAGGCTTCCAGGCTTGGCAGGTTCATCAGGAAGGACCTGGTCCAAGGGCTCACCCCAAGCACAGGGAGCTGATGTGCAGGCAGAAAGAGGATGCTTGCAGAAATGTAGGATCATGAGATTACAGAAATACACAAAGGAAGTCTGTGCCAGGAGCACATGAAACCTACAGGAAAAAAAAATAAAAGAAAGAAGCAATATAATGCATACTGAAAATAGCAAATATGATTAAAGGTGCTATTCTGTCCTTGATGCCTTCAGGTTGTAGGCAGAAGAGATTAAAGTTAGAATGTATTTCCAGATTAAAAAAAAAAAAAAAGCCCTCAGGACCAAAGTGTCATTGTTAATCCAGATTTCTGTGTCTAATATGTATGTCATTAACAACCTTTTGATTCTGGGCTGACAAACTGCCACCTTTCTTTGTGCTGGGAATTGATGGGTGAGCAGTCCATGTACCTGGACGAGGGATCTTCAGTGCTCTGAGGCAGCTGGGGATGAGCTGCTCCTTCCTCATGGCCCTGGCAATGTACTTGAACACCTGCATGAAGAACCCTGCCACAGGGTCTGCTACTCAAGTGTCTCCCTATTGTCCCTGTCCTGGCAGGAATCCTGGGGCTGGAGAAAGCACATTTCAGTGTTTAGCAGCAGGAAGTGGAGGAGAGATGCAGCAAAAGGGCCAGGAGGGTGTAAGGATGGGAGTCAGGTCTGGTGGGGCTCAGAGACCTGCTGTACATCCCAGGACTCTTGTGGGTGCTGTGCTGGGGGGCATGCTAATGTGACCTGGCCATTCCTAGTCACTAGGAGCCCCCTGGGACTGTGTGCTCTGTCCTGTTCCAGCCAATGCCAAAGGTTCTGGCATCACTGCAGCAGCCATCAGCCATCCCTCCCTCACAGTGTAGCCCTCTCACCATCCCAGCCCCAGTGAAAGCCACAGACTTGGTGATGCATAGATGGAGGTGATATCCCATCCCTAATGATACTCCAGACACCCTGGCCTCAGAGCTGCTCCCAAAAGGCTGATCCGTCTCCTGCAGCCCCTCAGCTCATCACCACCAAACTGATTGCTGGCTGGCAGGTCTCTCAGCTCTGAAGTGTGGGGTCTTCCCAGGGCAGCAGAGTCCAAAAGTGCCTGTCAGGAAGCAGGGTGGAAGCAGAGACTTTCCAAGCTGCCTTGAATTGAGTCTGAAACTCCTGTTAAGCCTTGTTAATCAGTTGTAAATGCACTGCACTCTGAATAAGGCCAGAAACAGTAAATTTAATTTTGACTCTGACTCAAGCTACTTTGGTCCTAATTCCGAGCCTCTTGCCCAGCTGGAGCAGCCAGCCCTGGCCATGCTGCACAAACTCATTTGATTCTGAAATGCATTTTTAAGCAGGATGGAGCAGTACTTAAAAGCTAAATGGCTTCCCCCGGCTGTAATCACTGCTAACAGAGTCCTGGAATGAAAGGGATAAAGTCTGGGGGTGGAGGGAGGTTTTAATCTCACTGAGTAGATTACAGCGATTACTGCAATTTAATCCTTACATATCTGTCACTGACGCTGCAAAGACTATACTGGAGGTGGGCAGGGGTTTGCTGGTGCCCTAAGAGCTCCCACCCCTCATAGTGGGTGTCTGTGACACAGCCCTGCCACTCCACCACAGTGGAGGCAAAGGCAGCTTTCATGGGGACATGGTCCAGCAGGTGCCGAACCCAGTACCACAGCCAGTAGATGAGTATGCTGGGTCAGGCTGAGCCTCCATCCCCAGCCATCACTGACTAGGCAGAGGAAGCAGATGCCACAGGCTGAATCGTGCCCATGGGGCTGGGCACATCCCAGCTGTGCTGGGGCTGGAGATGATCAAGGCCTGAGGACCAGCTCCTGCCATAAGGAGGGGAAGGGAAGGGTCCTGGGAGCAGGCAGGGTGAGGATGACCCACAGGCTCCTCATGTCCTGGCCCTCGAGGGCAGCTGATCCTCTCTTGCTCCACTGCAAGCATTTCTCATTCCACTGAAGACACCCTGTTAAAGTGTGCTGGGTGGCCATGCTGGGTCTGCCAGCATCTTGTTTTCTGGAGCCACTGTATGAACAGCACACTGCAGAAAATGATGCAGTTGGCAGAGTTCATCTGCACGCTGCAGCAGAGAGGGATCCTGTAACCATCCTCTGCTCCTCATCATTGCACCATCACGCATGGAGCTCTCACAGGCTCTCCACAGTGTCTGCTTAGGTTAAATCTCATTATCATTCCTTGGGGATCACAGGGGCAGGAGCTAGCTCTCCAATAACTAGAAATATCTCTTTGGCTCACATACCTTCACAATTATATTTAACTGCAAATGAGGAATCTGTGCTCAAACACAAGCTGGTAATTTTTTTTTTAAAGCTTGTTTTCAATACTGCCTCATGTTCAGCCCAGCTCTTCTACAGCTTTATAACCCCACCCTCTCCTTACATAAACTTTAAAGCAGAAAATAAAAAGCAAGCTGCCCCATTCACACTGAAGCAAGAAAACTGGGTAATTCACACTCATTCCCAACATGCTTTGTCCTCTGACACCATCACTGGGTGGAGGAAGGTCTGTCCTCTTCTTCCTTCCCACAGTGAGGAGCCCCTCCCCACATGCCAGGAGGTGTCACTGCCCACACTGCAAGCCACAGGCTGGCTAAAAAGCCACAAGAGCAGGGTGTGCTGCCAGAGGTCTCAGGCCACAAAAAAGCTGTTGCTCCAGAGAGAGAACCACAGCCAGGGTGGATCCTGCAATCACTCCCAGATCAGTATCAACCCACCTGCAGAATCTCCTGGGGATGGATGATCATCTGGGAGCAGCTCCCTCTTCTGATCCCTCCAAGCAAGCAGCCACGTGCCCAAAGAGCCCTGGAACAACATGAGCTTCACCCTCTGTACCCCAACCACAAAACCATTCCAGACAACACCACCCCTGACAGGCCTCCACTGCTGGAAGCCTTTAAATCCTAGTCCTCTTCCAATTGAAAGGTCCTGGGTCATCACTCACTTGCTCCTCACCTGGGGCTGCAGAGGGGCCAGAGGAGACGAGGTCCCCCAGTGGGGGTGCTTTGGGGAGGACCTGGCTGTTGGGCAGCCTGGGGAGGGATGGTGTGGTTGTACAAGACACAAGAGGTTATGACAGACAGAACAGCAGAAGCTTCTGTGGCAACTTTGCACTAAAATTAACTTACTTGAAAGCAGTTTTCTGATGCATTTCCACAGAGCCTGAGTTGTGAACGAGGGAAGCACATGGGTGGGAGCAATCCCCATCTCAGTGAGCTATGGGCAGGGGCATGTGGTGTGTGCAGGCAGCTGCTGGGCAGAGCATGTGGGCAGAGCACAGGCTGTGGGTTGCTGACAACCTGGGTGGGCAAGAGAGAGCTGTGGGGCTGAATTCATCTCCCCCTCCACCATGGGCCATGCCTGGAGTAGGGCTCCCAGCAGCTCGTGCTGCCTGCATTATCCTTCCTGCAAAACCATCAGCATTCACACCCCTCTCTGACTCTTGGGACCAGCCAAAACCAGCTGCTGGTGACATTGCAGCATCCTCTGACTGACTGCGCAGGAGGTGGCAGATGTGTCAGGGGAGAGGGCAGGCAGGAGAAGAGTGACAGCTGTGAGGTGGCTCCCAGCCCATGGTGCCTACTGCTCACAGCCTTGTCCAGCCTGGTGCCCTCCTACAGCTCTGCTGGGCAGTGTGGCCAGAGGCCAAAAGCTCCCTCCAGCCTATCCTTTCATGCCACAGGCACTGATTCCCATCACAACCCACTTGAGCTCAGGGCAGGAAATGCACCTCAAGGGGAGCCTCCATCTGCTTGTGTATCAGCTGAGTACATCAGTCCCGGCTGAGGGTCCCAGGGGTGTGGGTTATCCTGTGCCTCCCCATATTGGGCACCTGTACAAGCAGGACTGAGCAGTAACTGCCCTGACAGGACAGACCTCAGGGAGCCACAGCTTCACCGCACCATGACACAAGGAGCCGAGGTGGGGGGCTCCTTGTGTCCTGGAGTTAAGAGATATTCATTTGCCAGCACAGGTTGGGATGTGCATTGAGGTGGCTGCCCACGGGGGACAGCCTTGAGCCCTGATGTGTGCTGGTGCCACGAGGCTGCCCCAGCTGCAGGGGCCCGTCATGGCTTGGCACAGCAGTGCTGCACGTGCAAGGTGCGGGAGGAGCCGCGTGGCTGCAGTGCTGGTGCTCTACCCCCCAGCACAGCCGTTTCCTGGCGAGTGTGCATCCTCCAGATCAGAAGCACTCTCCAGCAGGAGCACTTTGAAACACCCTGCCTTCTATTTTTAATGGGATTGAAAAGAGAACAAAACCATTTAAGAACTCGAGGAATCAAAGCAAGTGTCCCCACGTCACACCCAGCGCTCACAGCTATATCCTGATTAATGACAAGAAAGAGAGGGAAAACAATATTTAATCACACCCTGTTTATACTGCAGCCAAAAATCAAAGCACTGCATTCCTCTTTCATGAGAAAAACGAGGTGGGCATTTCCCCTCTGGTGATTAAGTTCCCCACTACAAGCACATAAATTTCCATGATTTGGCACGGGGTCCTCGATCACATCACAAACGAGGGCTTCCTTAGCAGCAAAATATTACAAACACCAAGCCAGATCCATACACAAGACACCGACATACATCTATCATTTTGTCTGGATTATCTCAATATGTTTCTCCTTGGGGAGCTGGAGATAAAGAAGTTGCAGCCAAACCACTGTTAACGATTGGCATGGCTGCAGCAGCCCTGAGTCTAGGACACTGTGGTGCTCCAGCCACCAATTCTGTGTCCCTGGGCCTCATGGCTCCGCATGGGCACTGCTGCTCACCTGTGCATGGCTGAGGCCCAGACAGAGCTGGGCACAAAGGCTCCAGGGGAAGGAGCCTAGCGGGCTGGGCAGAGGACCCTTGGGTTGGACTCGCAGTGCTGTTGTTGGATGGACCCGCAGTAGAACCTATGCCAAGGAGAGGGTAGAGCAAGGGCTCAGCATGGCAGTGAGTGGGGGGTGACACAGCCCTAGGGGCCACAGGGCCTGGTGTACAGACCCCAGTTCTTCCCAGAAAAATGGGCCAGGCATTGTGTCATCCCTGTGACCCCAGCTCACGTCCTCCTCCGTTTCCCTCCTGCCCGTATTGATTTGCTCTGGATTCCTTGATTAATTAATCTCAGAGAAATGCAAGGTCTGTTAATTACCCCTGATTAATTAGGGTGAACTTTTAATTGTATCCCTAAGCTGAGATGTGCCGTTCAATAGGATCTGTAATTAGTGACCCAGCAATCTCTTTTAAACCAATTAGCTCAGTGTAACAAGCAAAATGAGCTGGGAGCTGCCCAGTGGGCAGGGATGCTCCTGTGGTGCTCTAGTGTGGCCCAGCTGTACCAGCTGTGCCACAGGCCAGCAGAGCAGGCAGTGGTGGCCACCGACCTCGCATGGAAATTACTGAGCTGGTGCCATCTGTGCAGAGCAGTCTCCACTCTATTCCCGCATCCCACGGGACACATAAGTGGTCATGGTGGCCTGGTCACAGAGATGGGTGGCCACATCCATGTCCGCTGGCTGGGACTGCCCCATGCCCTCCCCTCCCTGGGAACCATGTAAGGTTTCACATCCCTGGGGAGATCTGCTGCACACTCTCATGTACCTGGTTACAATACAAACCAGCCTTCATGTAGAGCCAGGAGAGGCAGAGACTGATCTGGTTTAAAAAATCTTTCCAGCTCAGTGATCAACTGACTGTCATCCCCCCAGCGTCCGCAGAAGCTGCAGAAGCACTGGCAGGGCTGGGTTGATGGCCGTGCCATATGCCCAGGGTCCCTGTGGATGTCCCCAGTGCTGTGCCAGCAGCTCATGGCCGCAGTACAGGTGTGGCACTGAGGGGTGTCTTGGCAGTGTCCAGAGTATAGGGACATGGTGCCTGGCAGAGGGTGGCATACACAGCCCTGCTCACCATTATGTCCTTCTGTCCTTCCATCCCTCTGCCTAGCACTTGCACACTTGAGCAAAAGGCTCTGGCAAACAGAAGAAAACTTTCTTCCCATTGACATATTTTCATCATCTGCTGCAATTTAATATCCAGGTCAGGAAGCAGATGGAAACAAGCCCAGTTGTCCTGGCTAATGGGAACAGGAGCAGTTGTTTATGAATGCTTGTTTACCCAGTCAATTAATGTGCCAACGAAACCAGCCACTCACCCACTCCTGCTCCTACAGCGCAGGGTGTCAGGCACCATGGGGAGCAATGGCACAGACACCCTGAACCCCGGGACAGAACGCACAGGGAAACTGGGCAGCACCAGCTGGTCCCAGGGCCAGAGGAGGGTCCAGCCCCAGTGAGCCCCCCTGGTGATTGGAATTCCCTCTGGGCTGGGGGGAACACATCCTAGACAAGCCTGTAGAAATGCTCCAGCTTGTGCTAAGCAGGATCCAGATGTGAGGGGCTGCACTTTGCCCCCACCACAGCTGTGACTGTTGGGTGCAGCCACCACTGGCTGCTGGGCATGTTGGAGAGCACTGCCAGCATGGCACAGCACTGGGAGGGCTCTGGCTGTGGGGGATGGGTCCCATCTTCTGGCTTCATACACTCATCCTGCTGCTCGCTGACAAATAGTGCATTCCCCATTGCCTGGCACCACGGGCAGTGTCACTGCCCAGGGACTTGTGTCAGAACCACCCAGGGCCCATGGAAGTCATTAGTAATTAATTTGGCTTCTAATCCTCTAACCCAGCTGCTCCTTGATTTGATAAGCGAAAAATCTGCTCTGGCCACATGGTCCTTGTTCTCTGTGGTATCTCCCCTCAGAGGCACTGGCAAGGACGGGTGCCACCTCCTGCTCTTCTCATCCTGCCCCCGAGCCCAGTGCCAGCCCCATGCACTGCTCTTCCCTAGTGCAGAGATGGGGCCATGTGCCCCCCATTTTGTTCTTTGCTGGGTCTGCAGCCAAGGCAGGACAATTCCCATCCTTGTTTCAGAGCTGGATTTGGGAGCTAAGCACACATTGATGCAAGGAGAGGAACCTTACTCAATCCATGGTCCCACTGTCCCACTGGAGGTGGGCAGAGCCCCTGATGAGAGCTGTGTGCCTGGTGTTGGTGTCCCCAGCCCCACTGGCACTGAGGGCACAGGGCCACCAGCCATAAGCTGACAGAGCAGTCAGCAGCGGGGCTGAGGCACACGACGGGATGAGGGAACATCACAGATGAGAAGCCAAATCCTTCATTAAATCCCACATTAATCTCTAAGAACAGCCATGTCAAAAATCTTAGCAGCAAAATTAAATTTTGTAGCTATATTTCAGCTGCAAAAAATCAATATTAATTACCACGAGAGAGACATTGCTGCGAGAGGATCTGACCCAGTATTTACCCACCACAGTAAAACTCCATCCTGGTAACTTACTTATACAAAATAAGTGCACATGTTTTTGTGGCAAATGGCTTCCAATCTTGTGGGGTGTGGGGGCTGACTACAGATGTGGCTGGAACAGTGAACCTCCTGCAGAGGCAGCTGGCACCAGGGAGGGTGCTGAGCAGGGACAGGAAGGACAAAGTATCTGTGATCCTTGAGGAGGTGTCTGCGGTGGGCTCTGGTCTGGCAGCACTGTGCCCAGCTGGCATCACTCCCCTGCTCCTGGCTCCCTTGTAGCTCCCGCACTACGACTCTGCACAGGGCTCTGCTCCATGGGGATTTGCTTTCAGCAAGAATAAAGCTCATGTCAGAGGGTTAAATCCTGTGTTTAAGCATATTTTCTTTTAGTTACATTAAAAAATGAGTCCCAGAGTGCCAAGAAAACATGCATAGCACCTTTTGTGTTCATCACCCCCCTGGGCAGGCCACTGCCTTCCTTTAGAAATCCCATTTACTTCTCCTGATTTAGTCAGGTATAATGAGAGACAAGCTGGAGCACGGCATTCAGTAGAGCCTGCCTGCTCTGCCTGCCCTGCCTATCCTTCCCTGCCTAAACTGCTCTGCCTATCCTGCCCTGCCTAAACTGCTCTGCCTGCCCTGTCTGCCCTGCCCTCTCCACTGAAGAGTCAGCTGGATGGGGGTGTGGGGCCATCACATTCATAGATTCATAGATTCATAGATATTAGGGGTTGGAAGGGACCTAGAAGATCATCTAGTCCAACCCCCCTG
>JAOEGS010002183.1:0-21563 GCA_025447755.1 Corythornis vintsioides
CAGCCTGCTGCTGTGTCAGCCACTCCTCCCAGTTTGGTGTCATCAGCAAACTTGCTGAGGGTGCTCTCCACCCCCTCGTCCAGGTCATTGATGAAAATATTGACAAGTGTCCCAAGCACCAGGCAGCCCTGGCACGATAGCTGTGGTTGTCTTCTGGCCTCGGTGGGCTCCCAGAGGCCCCCACACAGCAGAGGTTCTTGAGCTGAGCCCACAGCCCTGCACCATGCTGGCATTGCCATGCTGGCATCACCACACTGGCAGCCCTGTGCCAGGCAGCATCTCCTCACCTTCAGCACCTCCTGTACTTTGCTGATGATGATGGTCATGGTCTTCAGCACTGACTGGCTGTACAGCCTCTGGGGAGGAAGAGCTGGGCTGGAGGCCACGGGCACCGTGGGAGCACCCAGCCCACCCTGCCTAAGGGGAGGGGTGCACAGGACCAGGCCCCCCTACAAGGTACCTTGTAGTTGTTCAAGGCTTCGTCCTCCTCCTGGAAGATCTCGGCGTCACACTCCCTCAGCAGCTGGACGATGCCTGCAGGGTCTGCCCGGTCCAGCTCCCGGGTGATGGGGTTGCACTTCTCGCTGATGGGCAGGGCAGCCTCATGCCCCTCCAGCTGCAAGGCGAACACAGGCAGGGTGGGTCTGGGGCCGTGGATGAGTCATGGGGAGGGGCACCATCTCATCCAGCCCTGGTCCCAAAATGCCCAGTTTGAGCACCAACAGGCTTTGCAGAGAGGGGTTAAACATCACTGTCTGCTCGGTATCTCCACCAGCAGCCTGGGTGAGGGGATGGAGTGGGACCCTCAGCAAGCTGGCTGATGGTACCCGACTGGCAGGGATGGCTGACACACCAGAGCTGTGCTGCCATCTGATGAGAACTAGACAAGCTGGAGAGCTGGGCCAAGGTGAACCCCATTAAGGGCAAGTGCAGAGCCCTGCATCTGGGGAGGAATAACCCCAGGCTCCAGTGCAGGATGGGGGTTGCCCTGCTGGGAAGCAGCTCCATGAAGAAAGACCTTGGAGTCCTAGTGGATAGTAAATTCTCCAGGAGACTGCAACGAGCCCTGTGGTCTCCTGGGGAGCATTAAGAGAAGTGTGTCCAGCAGGTGTAGGGAGGGTCTCCTCCCCCTCTGCTCTGCCCTGGGGAGACCACTCCTGGAATCTGTCCCGTTCTGGGCTCCCCAGTTCAAGAGAGACAGGGATCTACTGGAGAGAGTCCAAGGGAGGCTGTGAGGATGATGAAGGGGCTGGAGCATCTCCCCTGTAAAGAAAGGCTGAGGGAAATGGGGAGCATTGCTCAGACATGATCATCTCCCTGGGGCTCTAATCTCTGCTCTGAGCATCGCTCAGACACCGGGTCACAGGGAGAACACATCCTGGCAACACCTGCTGCTCCTGCTCAAAAGAGCCCCGTCCTCCTGCAGCTCAGGTGGAAAGGGAGCTCAGGGGTGGCAGTGCCAGGGGAGGAGAGACTGGCAAGATCAGTTTGGTGCGGAGCCGTAGCAAACAGGCAAGCTCTCCCAGATGCTCCTGACAGCAGCTCCTGTCGGCGCACACCCCGGTGCCCCTCCCCAGGTGAAACCCACGCGGGGGTCCTCACCTCCCACCTGCCGGCATCTGCAGCCTCAATGACGTGTCCGTATTTCTTCATCCCGCGCACGGCCCAGGCCCCAGGAGGGCACAGAGCTGGGTTCTGTTGCGGCTCAGCCGGGGCCAGGTCCGCCAAGGGCCGGGCGCTGGGGCTCTGCCTCTCTCCGCAGCTCGCTGCTCCCTGCTGTGGCCAGCCCTGCGCTGTAATCATTAATCCCGACAGGTAAATAGCAAGCTGCTGCTCTCTGCCCGTGTCCCGCTGCCACAAGGAGCTGCCCAGCTTTATCTGCCCGGGTCTCCAGCTGGACGCCAGGCTCCCAGTCCCAGCGGGATGAGGGCAGTGCCTACGTCACGGGGATGCACAGGCACAAGCAGCCAAGGCAACCGGCGAGAGCTGCATGTCACGGAAAGGAACACGCTGGCCTCTGAGCAGGGACAGTGTGGGCGACTGGATGGGCAGAGGCCTGACCAAGCCCTGCTGCTGCTGCTGCTGGCACCAGCTGGGCACCTGCTGTCCACAGCAGAGCTGCAGGACTCTGTGCACAGCCACGCGCTGCCCTGGGCCCCTCTCCTGGTGGGAGGGGAGGCACAAACAAGGGCGACAGGAGACCCAAGGGCTCAGCACACGAGCTTGGCAAAGAAGAACATCCTGGTTTCTCTAGGATGGAGTCCTGGGTCAGCCACAGTCTGCAAGCCATGACAAACCCAGCCTGCATGTCCTGCGAGGTGGCAGGAATGAAGCACCTTCCATGGTCCTGAACTTGGCGTGGTCCTGCACCTGGCGTGGTCCTTCAACTGCAGTGGTCCTTCAACTGCAGTGGTCCTTCAACTGCAGTGGTCTTGCACCTGGCACAGCCCTGCACCTGGCACGGGTTCCCACATCCTGCTCTGGCAGCGCACTGGGGCTTGGCACCGTCTCCGAGGGGCCCTGCAGCCGAGCGGCGTCCGCAGCGCTGTGGCCCTGCCAAGGCACTGCACACAGACAGGGATGGCAGCCAGAGCAGCCTGCGACCTCGGGCAGCAAAGGCTGAAAGTGGAAGGGATGCAGCAGGAGGGGAAAGAGAAGGATGCACCCGTGGAAGGAGAGCTGTCCTGCTCACAGGGCTGTGTGGGCACTGCCTCTCTCGTGGTAGGAGCAGAGGGTCTCGGATGGTGCATTCAGCAGATGGAGGGGGCTGCTGTGTAGGGATCTCCCCACCAACCTGCAGGGCTGGTACCACTGCTGGAGATGTCTCTGGGTCTAGTGCAACACACATGGGCAAACGAGAGGAGACCAAGAAGTCAGGGATGGGGAACCTGACACCTCTTGGGGCAACCCGGGACAGTGTTTCACCATCCTTGGCATAAAAACCCTGCTCTCCAGTCTCAATCGCCCTCTGCCAGTTCCAAACCATCACCCCTTGGCCTGGCCCAACAGCCCCTGCTCCAAACTCTGTCCCCATCTCTCTGCCAGGCTCCTGCAAGTGCTGAAAGGGCCCAGAAGGTCTCCCTGGAGCTTCTCCTCTGCAGCCTGAACCCCCCCCCAGCTCTCCCAGTCTATCCCCGCAGAGGGTTCCAGCCCTCCCAGCATTGCTGGGGCTCCCCTGGCCCTGCTCCAGCAGCTCCCTGTCCTTCCATACAAGAGCTACAGGACACTCCCTGTCCTGGAGAAGGCAGTCCCATGCCACACACACTGCCCTGCTTGGCACAGCCCAAACACATTGGGCTCTCCATCACATGGTTAGTGCAGCATCTTGCTGTCCTGTGTCCCTGACAGCTGCCTGTCCCTAAGCCAGACAGGCTCCAGTCGTGCCCCCAGGCACAGAGCGGGCACCCACCCCAGTCTCTGCAGCAGCCTCGGCTCTGCCTGGCAGCTCTCAGGCGTTTGAAGAGATGCTGTCAGCACATCCCCCGCAGCTTCATCCTTTCCAGCCCAAACAACCCAGGCTAATCCAGGCTTTCACCACAGGCTGCTTTCTCCAAACCTCCCTCTTAAAGACTCTCAGGTGGGTCCTCTTCGTTCTGGAAGCCCAAGCCCCTGGCTGGACACCAAGCCCCTGGAATGGTACCAGCACTACCGGGCAGCAGGTGAGGCAGCTGAGCCGGGTCAGGCTTCCGCGGGCTCTGTGCCCACTCCCACGGGTGCCCGACTCCTCCTCCTGACGCAGAGCAGTGGGGGATGCAGCCTTTGCCCACTGCTCCCCCCTGGGTCAACCCTCCTGGCCCAGGGCTGGTGCCTGAACATCCTTCTGCTCACCTGCACCCTCCTCTGTGGCACGGGCAGGAACAAAGAAGCTTCTTACCCTGGGGTGCCCCTGTGGCTTTGATCGGGGCTGATTACAGAGCCCCGGAATAGCAGCTCAGGAACTTCAATCACCCGTGTGCTCGGTGGCCGTGATGGTGCTGGATCAATACACCCATCAGAGCCCTTTTCAGCTTTCCCAGGCTCCTGATTGACCTCTCCACGTGGTGTAAATGATCTGGGAAGGGCCCGTGGTAACGCAATTATCGATGCACGGGACACTCCCACCCCAAGCACCATGTGTACTTGTCACATCTTAAAAGGGCAGAGAAGGAATTATCAGCTAGGAGAGATGGTGGGGCAGTGCCATGAATGGGGTGATGCCTCTACACAGCAAACAATTAGCTGTTTCTTACAATAGAAACTAGGAAGCGCCAGAAGAAATAATTGGGCAGCTGGTCTAAACCCAACAGAATAAATCACTTTTCACACATAATTACACAGCAGAACCCTTGACTTCACAGTCGATGAGCGATGAGCAAAAGTATAAATGTCTGGTTTTGGGCAGCACTGAATTTCCCCAACGAATTATGCAGCAGATGGTAAAAAACTGCTGTGGCCAAGTGATCAAGAAAGGAGGAGTAGGAATTATTAATGCCTGGCCCAGGGGCTTTCCACGTTTCATGAAGTTCACTCAGAGGGTTGATAACCACAACCTGACAACGGAGCCAGCCCCGAGGCAGAGGAGCCGGCTGCACAGCCTCACCCAGCAGCCAGGTCACCCAGCAGCCAGGTCACCCAGCCGGTGTGACATGATGGGTCACCCCAACCCCTGCAGCTCCAGGCTGGGGCAGAGCGGCTGGAAAGTGCCCAAGGGAAAGGACCTTGGGGGGTTGGTGGAGAGTGGGCTGGAGATGAGGCAGAGAGTGCCCAGGGGGACAAGGAGCCCCCAGCAGCCTGGCTGTGCCAGCACTGGGTGGGCAGCAGCAGCAGGGCAGGGAGGTTGGAGCTGAGGAACAATTTCTTCCCCCTCCAGGGCTGTCCCAGGCTGCCCAGGGCAGGGGTGGAGTTCCCGTGACCCCTGGAGGGGTTTCCGAGCCCCCGTAGAGCTGTGGAGCTGAGGGTCACGGGGCAGTGGTGCTGGGGGATGGTTCCACTCCACGAGACAACGGTCTCTTTCCCAGCGCAGCGCACTAGGGGATGGGGTGTCACTGGACGGGGAAGGTTGCTAAGCTCCGCTCCAGGATGGCTCTGAGTGGCACAGCGTGTCCTTTCCCGTGTCCAGGACAAACAGTGAGGCGGGTGTGCGGAGCCTGGGAATGCCACCCAGCCAGCAGTGGCGGCCGCGGGCGGCCGGGTACAAACTGCCGCTGGTCACGGCATCACTCTCCTCCCGTGTGGGCAGCCTGGAGGGTAGGGAAAGGACACAGAAACCTAAATCCCTCGGGAGTGGCTTCTGGGGGGTGCAGAACAAACTGTCCCACGGAGCTAATGGGCTCCTGTTCCGGCTGTGACAGAGCAGCACCCACTGACACCCAGCACCCTCTGACACCAACACCCCATGCCAGCCTTGCCAAACACGGCTTTCCACAGTTGCGGGGTACCTCCACACGGTGCGGGGTCACGTCGGGTGATGCAGGGAGCGCTGAGAAGCTCCCGCAGCCGCGGGGAGCCGGAGGGATCCCGGCCATGCCCCTGAGAGCAGCCGGGCAGCGAGTCCCTGCTCGTGGGACGCACTGCTGAGAAGTGCCCACCCCAACACACGGCGCGGGGCTGGCAGCCACAGCGGCTGAAGCGGCATCGGGTAAAAGAACGAGTCCGCTGAAACGCCAACAAAGCAAGCTCTGGAAGCCAGCTTCAGACAGAAAGCAGCGGTGTGAGGTCCGGAGCCGCTGCGGTGCCGCTCGGGAGGCGGTGCCGGGCCGGGAGGGCCGGGCCGGGGGAGGGTCGGTCCCGGCCGCCGCTCCGCCCCCCGCTCCCCCCGCGGCTCTGCGGCCGGGGCTCGGCCCCGCTCGGTGCCGCGGCGCAGGGAGCCGGGCCGGTGCCAGGGCTGGTGCCAGGGCCGGTGCCAGGGCTGCCGGCGCCAGGGCTGCCGGCCGGGCCGGGGCCGCAGGCCGGGCTCCCCGCACCATGTCCCGCCTCCCGGCCTTCCTCAGCCCGCTGCTGGTGCTCCTCGGCTGCCTCCTCTGCCTCGTCCGAGCCAGTAAGTGCGGCCGGGCCAGGGCGGGACGGGGTCTGGGACCGGGAACCGGGGTCCGGGGTTTGGGGGTCACCCCTTTCCCCGGAGCGGCGGCTCGATGCTAGAGCTCCCCGGGCACGCACCGGGGCGATCCCCCTCCGGACTCCGCTGTGGGCACCGGGACCCTCCCGCCGGCCCCGCTGTGGCCTTGGCCGTGACCCCGCGGGGCCTGTCCCGGACCCGCCGACCCCCGGGCGGTCCCCCCAGGGGTGCTCCAGGCCACCCGTGCCGAGACCCCCACCCCGAGAGACGGGTGCGAACGTGCCGAGGGCACCGGGCTCAACCGGGGGGTCAAACGGGGGGGTCTCCCCACTTGCCGTTTGTGCCCCTCGGCAGCGCGTCCCGGGAGAGCCGAAGCCCGGGCGGGGGATGCTCCGGTGCCGCAGGCTGGCTCCCGGCTCCCGGGAGGGGATGCTCTGGTGCCGCAGGCTGGCTCCCGGCTGCTCGGCGGTGGCTGGTTGCCCGCCGGGCTTTCCCTGGGATGCCCAGACACCCACCCCGGGGTGCCGCCGTCCTTTCCGACCCTTGGCTCGCCCGAGCGAGCCGGTGCAGGCGGCAGCCGCTGCCCGTCCGCCCCTTGCCGGGGCGCTGATGCGCGATACAGCATCGCCGGTGTCGGGCACGTTCCGATACGTTCTGCCATGTTTTCGGTCTCCCTGCTAAAGATGCGCTCCGGGGCCTGATGGATTCGGGAGGAGACGCGGTCAGGTTATTAAAAACGGGCCGCTTATTTTTAGCCGCGCGGTCGGATGCTCCCGCAGGGAGAAGTTGGGCAAACATCTGGGTGCCCTTGAGCAGCCGTCCCAAGGGCAGGTGAGGTTCCCTCCGCGGACTCACAGCGGGATGGGGAGGTCAGCAGTGGGGCTGGGCAGCCCCGCGTCCGCGGGCACCGCTCCCGGGGGGTGTCGGGTCGCTGGGCAGCCCCAGCCCAGTGCTCAGCTGCCCACGGGTCAGCCCAGCCTCAGAGGGACCAACTCGTCCCTCCTCCTCGCCAGGCCAGCGAGGAAGGCTCTGCTGCACCCGCAGGACAGACGGTGCACAGGGCCTCAAGGCTCTTGCTGTGCTTGTGCCCATTTCTCATGGCTTTAATCAAAAGTGAGGCTGGGTAACTCGTAAGCGATGCGGGGTGATGAGCGGTTAGTGCTTTGGGCAGGGCTTAACTCTGGTGGGATGTTCCCAGGGAGCCCAGCACGGTCTTGGCTGTGATAGTTGGCTTTAGAAAGTGGATTTTTTGGGAGCCCTTGTGCTCACAGAGCTTTGCAGCCACAGCCCTGGTGTGAACCTGCCCTGACCTCAGCACAGAGCTGCTGAACCTGCCCTGACCTCATCTGCAGAGCCACAGAAGAGCATTGTGGCACAAAGCGAACATGTGTGGAGCTCTTGTCCCGAGCCCTCATTTGCATACCCTGGGAATAAACACTGCCCTGCGTTTCTGGGGTGAGCTTCTCCTGAGTTCTGAAACTCCCTGTCCTTTCTGCCAGGTGTGCAAAACCCATGTGCTCTGAGCTGTCCCCTCTGCAGTTTGCTGGGCTGCAGACTGACCACAGGACGGGCATTTCTCCAGCCTGCAGCCTGCACTCCCAGGGCTGCTCACGATGCTCCAGCTCTGAGGTGCTGACTGCCCACGCACTGTGGCACTGCCACCTCCTCTTGCCCATCCAGGATGGTTGCGGACTGGCTCTGGATGTAGCAGCAGATCGTGCTGGCTCTGCAGCTTGGGATTGGGGTGCTGCTTCTGCCCAGGACACCCTGCTGCTGCCAATGCCTTGTCAGCTCCTGGCAGGAGGCTGGAGCCAAGGGGGGTCAGCATCTGCTCCCATGGAACAAGCCCCAGGACAAGAGGAATTGGCCTCGAGCTGACCCAGGGGAGGTTTTGGTTGGAGCTGAGGAACAATTTCTCCCCCTCCAGGGCTGTAGTCCCTGTGACCCCTGGAGGGGTTTCCAAGCCCCCCATGGAGCTGTGGAGCTGAGAGGTGAGCTCTGGAGCTCCCTTCCCACCCAGACACTGCCAGGATTCTGTGATTCCCATCACAGCTGATGTATAAATACTATGTCTTGGCTGCTTCCTACGCAGCTCCGGGTGGTGTGCTAGGCATTCATGATGTTGCACATCCACGGGGCAGCCCCAGGGCTTAGCAGAGCTGGTTTCACCGGCACAGTCTGGGTGGAAGAGTTGCATTAATGTAGGAGCTGTTTGGACTTTCTGGCACTTCCCTGCCAGGGATCTCCTCCGTGCCCAGGCTGAGCAGGAGCGTGTCACGCCAGCAGCTCACGGGCAGTTGTTGGGGAGCCCCCTCCACGGAGGTGGGCGGGGTGAGTGCCCGTCCTGAGACATCTTCCTTTGCCTCTTTCCCGTGCCTTGCCTCGGTCCTGGCCCTCAGACAGGCCACCGTCCCCCGTCAACGTGACCGTGACGCAGCTGAAGGCAAATTCTGCCACGGTCTCCTGGGACGTCCCGGAGGGAGATGTGGTCATCGGCTATGCCATCCTGCAGCAGGTACCCAGGCTCTGCCCATAGCTTCCCTCACCAGCTCCAGCATGCTCCTGTGTCAGCCCTGTGTCACTGGTCTGGAGCTCCTTGGCACCTGCCCAAGGACATCTCTGCTGTCGAGCAGCCCTGTCTGAGACACCCATCCCAGGTGGATGTGCCCTGCTGAGAATGGGGCTCTGCTGCACCCCACCATTGCCCAGATGTGTCCCGGTGGAGCACAGCAGGCTGTGGGCTGCCCCGGTGCCAGCTGTCCCTGCAGTGGCTTCCCTTCCGTCTCTCTGGATAGGGATGGAGCTTCATCTGTGGCATAACACTCCTTTGGCTTGCCTTGCTCCACCTCCACAGCCCCACTGGTGGTGGCTCTCCCGGGCCTCAGGCCACGGCAGGGATGCCGCACAGCAAAGCGCTGGCCAGTCTGGGGTGCCCGGGAGGGCAGGAGCGAGGGCACAGCGCCCGGCACAGCCCCATGGCATGGCCGGGAAGGGTGAGGGCTCTCCTCCCACAGCGCCAGGACGGGCAGATGCAGCGGTTCATCCGGGAGGTGAACACCACCAACCGTGCCTGCGTGCTCTGGGACCTGGCGGAGGACGCCGACTACGTCATCCAGGTGCAGAGCATCGGGCTGCACGGGGAGAGCCAGGCTAGCAAGCGCGTCCACTTCCGCACGCTGAAGGAGACCGACCGCCTGCCCTCCAACAGCTCCAACCAGGGTGAGAGTGCTCCTTCCAGATCACCCCAGTGATGCTGGGGGGGACTGGAGCTGCTCTGGGGCACGGGACCCAGCAGCCAGACAGGGAGCTGCTGCCTGGGGGACACGGGAGTGTGCCGGGTATCAGGGTTGTGTCCCCTGTGCCCACCAGGATGTCCCAAACCCTGATGTTGAGAGCCCATCCCAGACGTTGGTGGCCAGGACAGCTGGTGTTGCCCATAGGAAGTTAATGTTGAACAATCCCAGCTATCAGGCTACCCGATAGGTCCCCCTTGCTGCTCACATCCACGTCGTGCCTTCTTGCCTTGGGGCTGCTGAGTCCCCAGTCCAGGAAAGATCTGGAGGGGCTGGGACGTGTCCAGAGCAGGGCCACAAGGATGCTCAGAGGATAGAGCAGCTCCTGTGAGGACAGGCTGAGAGAGTTGGGGGTGTTCAGCCTGGAGAAGAGAAGGCTCCAGGGAGACCTTCTGGTGGCTCCAGGATCTGAAAGAGCTTCAGGAAAGCTGGGGAGGGACTTCTGAGGCTGCAGGGCAGTGCCAGAACTGGAGGGGATGGATCAAAACTAAAGCTGGGTGGATTCAGATCAACCGTGAGGAAGAATTTCTTCCCCAGGAGGGTGGGGAGACCCTGGCCCAGGGTACCCAGAGAGCCCCATCCTTGGCAGATCCATCTCAGATCCTTGAGCGTTGCTGGTGCTGAAGTGGTTTTGGGTGGGAGGGTGTCAGCTGCCAGCCCTGCCTGGGTCCTCTCGTCTGCAGGTGACATCACCATGGAAGGGCTGGACAAAGACAGGCAACTGCAGACGGGCGAGATCATCATCATCGTGGCTGTGCTGCTCATGTGGGCAGGTGAGTGCCACCCGCAGTGTCCTGGTGGCTGGGCAGAGGTGCAGCCCAGGGTCCTCAGAGGGAGGAGCTGTTGGTAGACACCTGGTGTGTGTGGATCCTTTCCAGCCTCTGTAGGAGCAGGGGGGTAAAGGAGCAGCTGCTGTGAATGGGAAGTCATTTGTCCCCTGCTCCCTTCCCAGTCATTGTGGATTTCCCAGCAGCATCTTGCAGGAATCTCTCCTTGCCTGGCCTTGAGCACTGGAAGGCAGCATGAGTCTGCTGGTAGCTCAGCCCTGGGTTGGGGTGTCAGTGGCAGCTCACGGCGCTGCTCCCAAGACCAGCCCGGCCGGGGCTGGCTGCTGTCCGGGTGAGGTGCCCATGGGGAGGTGTGGGAAGCTGGTGTTGGGGGTGCCCTTCAGCCCTTGTCTTCTGGCAGCGGTGATAGCCCTGTTCTGCAGACAGTATGACATCATCAAGGACAACGACTCCAACAACAACAAGGAGAAGACCAAGCCCTCCTCGGAGCACAGCACGCCGGAGCGGCCCAGCGGAGGGCTGCTGCGGAGCAAGGTGAGCTGTGGGCTGGCATGAGGGGTGCCAGCCTCTCTTCAGAAACGCCCCAGATCATGCTCTCGCCCTCAGGATGGAGGGTTTTGGGTGCAGTTGCCTCTCTGGGGCAGTGTGTGAGCCCCACGGGTGGTCGCTGGAGGAGCCAGGAGGGTGTGTGGGCTGGCACAGCTCCTGCATCACACAGTGGTGGTACCTGTCCTGTTCCTGTCACAGCCTACGGGTCTCATGTCCCATCTCTGCCAGTCATCCCGTGCTTTGGGGCTCCTCTGCCCCCTCGGTTACCCTGTCTGCACTGACCTGGCACCTGTCTGTCCAAGGGCATTGTGTGTAGTGTGTCTACCATGGGAGGCCAGCCCCAGCTCACCGGCCATCTGCAAGCCCTTTGCAGGCTGAGGAGAGGGGCTGGTTCACCAGGGTGCCTGCCAGGGGGGCTCAGCCTTAATGTGTGTTTTTCTCTCATAGAAGAAGTCTCCCTCGGTCAATATAATCGAGGTGTAGGTGCAGCACCAGCTCTGCCTCTGGGGTCCTGGGTGTCCTGCCAAGGCCCGAGCCGAAGCCTTGGAAGAGGAGGCAGCCCCGGGCACCCCGCCGGGCACTCCACAGGGAGCCGCCTACCCGACCTGCGCTTCCCGAGGGACGGGCACAGAGCCAGCTCCCAGCCGCATGGGCTCTGCCCGCCCCGCATCCCTGCCCCGCTCCCTGGCTGCTGCAGGGCCGAGGAAGGTTGGGGGGTGCCCACACCACGGGCCCATGGGGGGTCAAGCCTGGGGAGCAGAGGGGCTGGTGGAGAGTCGTCCATGCCCCTGCCTGCTGGCTCGGCCAGGGGCCCAGGAGTGCCCGCGTGGCACCGGCCACCTGCCCAGCAGCCAGCGTGGAGCAGACCCCACTCTCGGCTGCCCTGGCTGGGCTGGGAGGCTGGGAGCTGCTCCCCTCTTGGCCCTGGGACCGAGGGCATGGGGCGGCACTGGCATCCACCCCGTCGCTGCCCAGGGACGTGGTGGGTGGCAGGAGGATTTGTCTGAGGGGCTGGGCCCACAGCAGTGCCCTGCTGAGAACGGGGCTCTGCTGCACCCCACCATTGCCATGCAGGGGCTGTGAGGGAACAGAGACACAGGGCAGCTGGTGCTGGCACAGGGCCTGGCCGGCCAGCGGGGTGTGCAGCCTGGGCAAGGGGTGCCGGCAGGAGTTGCTCTGTGGCGGGGTGAGCCCCACAGAGCTGTGTGGGCAGCAGCAATGCCCGGGCATGGCAGCAGCTTTGCCCTTTCCTAGTGGGACTTGGTACTCACCTTGCAGGGTGCATGGGGCAGTGCCTGTGCTGCCTGGCGGGGAGAAGAGGGTGAGGCACAGCAAAGTCTGGGTGGGCTCGGACGGGTGTGTGCCACAGGCTCGTGGGCACTCTGGGGGCAGCCCTGGCCTCAGCCACATCACAGCCCGCTCCTGGCTCCTCCTCTGTGCCCACTGCTGATGCTCCCACTGCTGGAGCTGGGCATGGGTTGGCTGACATGACACAGACCTGTTGGAAAGGGCTGGCTTTGAACACCAGGAGCTGGCAGACCACTGTCCACTGTACCGTGCCCAGCCTGCCTCCTTGTGCGAGGGCAACCTGAGCCATCGACCACCCTGCAGCTGGTGACGTGGTGACATCTGGACGGTGCCTGTTGGCTCCCCAGAGCTGCCCCTCGCTGGGCACCCGCTCTGCTCCATGCCCAAGGCCACGGCCGGGCCCTCGTGCCATCATCAGGAAGGAGCAGGGTGATCTGAGGAGGTTCTTCGCTGCAGAGGTGGCAGCTGCTGCCCCGGCCTCTGCTCCCCCTCCGTGCACCACTCTGTGCCCGCCCCGGAGCCGGGCAGCTGGCTCTGCAGCCCCAGACTCCAGCATCACAGGATCCAGCGTCTTCCAGGAATAAACCTCCCAGCAAAGCACTTTCAGGACTCCTCTTTGCAGGTGCTGCCCAGCTCTTGCCACAGGACAGGGTGGGGAAGGGGCAGGACAAGGGACCCCCTGTGGCAGGGGCTTGTCAATAAAAGCAGCCTGGCTCAAAGGCAGCGTTGTCCCTGCAGAGATGTGTGTGCACGCGTTTGTGTGTGCTTGTGCACGTGTATGCACACATGCGTGTGCCAGCCCTTCTCGAGCACGCCCGTGTGGCCCTTAGGAGACCTGTTCTTTCTGTGCAGGAGCTGCAGGTCCCCACATTCATCCTGCACCTCTGGGGCCCTCGGGGCTCCTTGTCCCCCTGGGCACTCTCTGCCTCATCTCCAGCCCCCTCTCCACCAACCCCCCCAGGTCCTTCGCCACTGGGTCCTTTCCATCCCATGGCAACGCTGCAGCCTCAGCCCTTCCCCACCCCTCCACCACTCAAACCCAAATGACAACAGTAAAAAAACCCTCAGTTTATTTCCCTATAAAGATAGAACTTCCCTTTAAAAACCAGCTCGTTTCACTTGTGAGAGGGCATGGGGCTGATCTGCAGGGGCAAGGCCTTCCTCCCTCCCTCCTCCCAGGCCCAGAGCCATCGCTCCCTGAGGGTCACACACACCCAGCACGTCCTGCACCCTCTCCAGGGGCTGCTCGGCCTCCGCTGGGCCCCCAGCTTCCCCAGGAGGAGCAAGGTGGGAGAGGGGAGCGAGGAGGGGGAGAGCAGCGCACCCCGGGGCAGGGGCTCTGCCCACGCTGGGGATGGGCAGCATGAGGAGCACTGAGCCACCAGCCCGAGCCAGGGTGGCAGCAGCTGAGGCGGGTCATGCAGGACGAGGAGCGGGCAGCGCAGTCTGTGCTCTGCGTGGCACCAGCAGCGCCTGCGCCCGGCGGGATCTGGCACAGGGGCAGGCACAGGGTGAATCCTGAGTGGCTGGTCCGTTGCTGCAGAGGTCTGGCTTAGCCCAGGGGAGGCTTGTGGCCAGCAGTCCTGGGGTCAGCCGTGGGGGCTTCTGCAGTCCCATCCGACCCCTTCCAGCCATCTGGGGGCTGTGCCAGGCGGTAGCACAGGAGCTGGGCAGCAGCAGAGCTCGCTCTGGGCACAAGAGGTGCTGACCCTGAAAAGCAAGAGGGAAGAAGACCCAGTTTGTCAGGTGGGGGTTTGGGAACCCCACACGGCTTGCAAGGGGCTGCAGACCCTCCCTGGTGAGCCAACAGCCCCCTCCCCTGGCAGAGGACGTGCCCAAGCAGCACTGAGGGAAGGAATTTACCTGCTGGGCTGTGGGCTCCCCTCCCCAGCTCCTCCATGCTCCTTTGGAAGAGAAGAAAGCACCAATTAGACCACCAGTCAGGCCTGCTGAGACACAGCACCCTGGCAGCACCGGCCTGGCACGGCAGGACCTGGCACATGCAGTGCAGGAGCCTGTTTGGCACCACACACTTTCCCCAGGCCAGCTGTCCCGAGGCTGCAAATCCACATCTCTGTCCCAACAGGAGCATCCAGGTGCAAAGTGCTGCCACTTCCCTGGGCTCCATCCCTTCCCAAGCATGAGGGAAATTAGTGAGACAACTGAGTCTCTCCTGAGAATCACCTCTGGATGGGCAAAGGGTGGCAGGAACAGAACAAGAAACATCTCTGGGAACATCTTGAGGGTTCGTGTCTGCCCCCCGCAACCCCCTGCAAAAGCTCTGTGCCCCTCTACAGCTCCCTGTCCCCTCTGCTGAGCAGCAGGAGGCTGCTCCTCGCTGCCAAGCGGATCCCCTCCATGCTCCCACCATGCCCGTGGCCCCAGCAGCTGCCTTTGCACGGGGCACGGGGAAGGAAACAAGATGAGGTTGATCAGAGAGCTCCCTGGGTACAAGCAGCAGCTCACCACCTACCCAGACAAGGTTTCACCGATGCCATCATCTTCCTCCTCCTCCTCTTCCTCCTCCTGGCAAACAAACCAACAGAACAACAAACCTCTTGTCACCGTGGGCCCTCCCTGCCCGGGCAGGAGTGGGGTGAGCACGTCCTGCAGCTGAGGGCCAGGCAGGGCAGTGGGCTGGGCTTGTAGAGATTGTAACCTCAGATGTGCCAGCACTGGAGGCGTGAGGACAAGGACCAAGGGTCTGGGCTCCTGGGAGGGACATGGCGAGGCCAGGGCTGCTCTGAGGGGCTCTGCATGAGCACAGGGTACACTGCAGGTGGGCAGGGCCCAGCCCTGGCCCAGGCTGCCATGATGCTGACTAAAGGGTCCTCCAGAGAAGGTGCCTCACCCCTAGCCATGGCACCAAGAGCCAGAGGAGGTGCCAGCTCCCTAAGTGACAGGGCCAGCAGAGCAAGTCCCAGCACCCTGTGTGACAGGGACAGCAGAGCAGGTCCCAGGGTGACAATCCAGCAGAGAAGGGCTGAGGGCTGCAGCAATACTGGGTATGACAGGAAAGATCCTGGAGCTAAGACCTCCCAAGAACTACCCCTGCCTCAGGAGCCAGCAGAGCACAGTGCCCCTCAGAGTGCCAGCCTGGTGGGGTGGGCAGGGCCCACTGGAGATGCTCTGGTGCCACCCCCTGCTCCAGCCAGCAGGGGCACCCACAGCAGGGGGCCCAGCAGTGCAGTGTCCAGCTGGGACAGTTGGGATCTTTCCACACAAGGAGACTCCACAACCTCTCTGGGCAGCCTGGCACAGGCTCCAAAACCCTCAGGGGAAACAAGTCAGGCCACCATGTGCAAGGGAGGCTGCTCAGGCATCGACAGGGTGCTGGGAGGCCAGGAGGAGGGAGCTGTGTGAGGGTTCCTCTTCTCCTGCCCTAATGCGAGACAGCCCCGGGCATGGGCCAGACTTGCACATACTGTACCCCAAACTGGTGTCTGAAGGGAGGGCTTCCCGGGGGGGCTGGCTCATGGGCTCTGCCGGGCTCACTGCTCTCCAAGACACATGAAGGGTGAAGGGGCTGTTCCTGCCTAGAGCCTGGGACAGGGCAAAAGCAGCAGTTAGTGCCCGCAGCCAGGAGAAGGCCCTGCAGGGGAGGAACAGGCAGGAGGACCACGGGCAAAGGGCAGATGCCCCTCAGGGGAGGGTGCAAACAAGGGGCAGTGGCAGAGACCACCACGGCAGGGACCACACTGACCCTGCTTGGTGTGTTCCAGCTGGGCCATGAGCCACCTCTCCTCCACCAGCCCAGGACAAGGTCCCACTCAAGAGACCCCCGTCCCAGGGCCAGGTAGAGGGACATGTCCCAGGAATTCCTCCTTACCTGTGTGTGCTGCTTCCCAGAGGTCCAGTGCCATCTGGAAGGCCTGGGCCACGGTCAGGGTCACAGCCTGGGCCTGTGAACAAGACGAGAGAAGGAACATCTCCTTCCACCTGGACCCTCCAGCCAGGACAGCCCCACTGCCACCAAATCCAAGACCCCCCGTCCCTCCTTCACCACCTTCCTCTGCAG
Organism: Corythornis vintsioides; assembly: GCA_025447755.1. Taxonomy (NCBI): domain Eukaryota; kingdom Metazoa; phylum Chordata; class Aves; order Coraciiformes; family Alcedinidae; genus Corythornis; species Corythornis vintsioides. The sequence continues at coordinate 15,991 of JAOEGS010002183.1, forward strand.
AGCACAGGCAGGAGGCCAGAGCTCTTCTGTCTGTCACAGAATCATCCAGGCAGGAAAAGACCCCTGGGATCCCCCATCCAACCATCACCCTGCTCTAGAGCTCACCCCTAACCCCTGTCCCTCAAACCCACATCAAACACCCCCAGGGCTGGGCACTCAACCCCCTCCCTGGGCAGCCTGTGCCAGCCTCTGGCTGCTCTTTCCCCTCTGCCCAGTCTGGATTCCCCTGGAGGCTGAATCCATCCCCTCTGGCTCTGTCACTAGTTACCTGTCAACCCGCCTGCTCCAGCCACCTGCGAGAGGGGACCCCAGGGGAGCTGGGACAGAAGAGCCCCCGGCCTCTGCAGCTCTGTGAGCACAGAACTCAGGGCCTTGTCTCTCTGGAGGGGGGGAACAGGCCCCACAGCTGGCACCATGCCCTCAGGGAGCCAGGAGCAAAGGGAGGTGCTTACGATCTTCTTCTTGGGCGAGAGGAAGGCATGGCACTCCAGCGCCCCGCTCTCCTGCCGCTGTGCCACGTAGGCAAAGACCTTGTTCTGCAGCTTGTCTGTGGTGCAGTAGGAGATCCTGTGGGCACAGAGGAGTTGCTGAGGGCAGCACGGGACCCTGGCACTGTGCTCCAGCAGTGCTGACAGCCCGAGACTCCCTCTGCCCCAGCTGGCCAGGCTGCCCGGCCTCCCAGCGGGGACAGTGGCACCCGCATGGCACCCACCAGCACAGCCTGCTGCACCTCTGATGCCCAGTTCAACCAGTGCATGAGCACAGAAGGGTGAGTGCTCCAGCTGTGTCCTCCAGTTGGCAGACAGAACTAGGGCCAGGCAGCAGCACGGCCTACCCTGGCACATCAGCTCTGGTGCCAAGACATCTCCCAAGAGATGTCCCGTCTGGTTCCCACCCCGACACCCAGCCTGGCCAAAGCAGAGCTGGCAGCGGTGGGAAATCCCCATCAGCCAACTCAGTCCTGGCACCCTCGTGCCACTGCAGCCAGGACAGCAGTTCTGTGCCCACGCTGCCCAGACCTAACCACAGGGCTTCCCAACCACCAGCCTTGGCATCCCGTTTGAGCACCAGATGAGAGGAGCAGTGCCCAGGGGAAAGACAGATGCCAGGGGACAGGCAGAGCTGTGTGGCACGGCAGAGGAGCCAGAGGCAGATCTAAGCTTGAAGGTACCACTGGCAGAAGGCCCAGCCCTCCCTGGCTGCCCAGGATCCCATCGGTGCCCAGCTGGGAAACAGCTCCACGTGGCAGTGCCCACCTGTAGATGGAGATGTTCTCGACCATCTCCTTCGTGTCTGCGTCCTGCAGGGAGATGCCCCTCGGAGACACCGTCAGAATCACCTTCTGGAACTTGCGAGCTCCCACCCGTGCCTGGCCGTGGGGGGACAACAGACACCTCTGCACATCTGGAGGGGGTTCTCACCCCTGTCCGCTGACAGGAGACCTCCCCCATAGTGCCACCCGCCTGGTCCTGGCTGCAAAGGGCTGGGGGGAAGCAGAGCCTGGAGACCAGGCATGGCCTGACCCACCCAGCACCCCTGGAAGGCGTGCCATGCCCATGGGAAGGGATGGAACCCCCCTCCCTACGCTGTGCCCGGCCATCCCGCAGGACCACGGTGCCCCCCACCCACCACCCACACAGTGGGTTCAGGGCTGGGACCTGGACCCTCCCCAGAGCCTGGTTCCCGGGCAGGGCCCCTGGGGGCAGCTCTCACCGTGGCCACGATCCTGCGGATGGCAGCAGCAGCCATGTCCTCGCCCTTGGGCTTCTCCACCAGCGTCATGCCAAGGTACTTGAGTGTGAAGCACATCCCCTCCAGCAGCGGCTCCTGCATGTCAGCCCAGCTCTCGGGGACTTCTGCACACACAACACAACCACAGTCCTGGACATGCTGGGTAGCACAGACCTTGGAGCCTGTAGAGTCCAACCAACCCCTGCCACTGCCAGGGCACCACTGCCCCATGTCCCTCAGCACCACAGCTTCAGGGGGGCTTGGAAACCTCTCCAGCAGTCACAGGGACTCCACCCCTGCCCTGGGCAGCCTGGGACAGCCCTGGAGGGGCAGAAATTGTTCCTCAGCTCCAACCTCAGTCTCCCCTGGGACAGCTGGAGGCCGGATCCTCTTGTCCTGGTGCTGGTTCTTGGGAAGCAGAACCTGCCCAGTGCTGGCACAGCCAGGCTGCTGGTGGCTCCTTGTCCCCCTGGGCACTCTCTGCCTCATCTCCAGCCCCCTCTCCACCAACCCCCCCAGGGCCTTTCCCTTGGGCACTTTCTAGCTGCTCTGCCCCAGCCTGGAGCTGCAGGGGGTTGGGGTGACCCACAGGCAGGATCTGTTAAGAGCTCAGGCTGGCACCTGAAGGACACAAACCAGCTTCCCAGAAACCAGGTTTTATGGCAGGACTCCAGGCCCATGAAGAGGAACCATCCCAACCGCTGGTCCCCCAGGACAAAGCTGCTGAGACAGAAACTTCACCCTGATGGAAGGCAGCAGCTTTCCAAGCAGCTCAGCCCAGGGTGCCCCACACAAAGGAAGGGTGCCAAGCTCACCCCCTCGTGCCAAGCTCTGCCTGGGGGTGACATTTGGGGCGAGCTGAGCTGACCTCAGCAAACTGCACTTCCCTCGGGCCCGAGGAGCAGGAGGAGGGTGACGGGAGAAAAGCGGCAGGACTGAGGCACAGGGAGCCTCGGTCTCTGTCTTCACGGAGACTCAACCCCCAGCAGAGGGAAGGAACTGGAAGGAACTGGAACACGGACGTCACCACCCTGCTACAGGTCTGCAGTGCCCTGGGGATTGCCCGGGTACCTCCTGCTCACCAGCAGCGAATCCTGCCGCGGGTTATTTTCCATCTCTCTCCAGGAGTTGGCTCCCTGGGCACTGCTGGCACACTTGCAGGAGGCTCTGACCCACAACTTTAACAGCCCGGACCCACGGGGAAATCGGGAGACCTTCTTTGCACAGCAAGATGGCAACTGCCAGGGAACCCGCCTGGTGCCACGGGGCAACCTCGGCTCAGGGCAGCAGGGCAGAGCCTCGCTATGGACTATGCATGCCAGGGCTGATGCTCCAGCAAAGCCAGGGGCAGATGCCACCGAAACAGGCCAGGCACAATCCCCCTGCCCCCAGGGCTCCTGCTGGCTCCATGGGGCCAGTCTCAGAGCTGGCTGTGTCATGGGCAGCATGGTGGGCAGACTTGCCATGCTTCCCACACGCATGGACCGTCTGGGTCATGACAGGAGGTGGAGCCAGGGGGTTCGGGCTCTGCTGCCAAGGGACAAGCCCCAGGACAAGAGGAACCGGCCCCAAGCTGCCCCAGGGGAGGTTGAGGTTGGAGCTGAGGAACAATTTCTTCCCCTGCAGGGCTGTCCCAGGTGCCCAGGGCAGGGGTGGAGTCCCCGTGACCCCTGGAGGGGTTTCCAAGCCCCCCGTGGAGCTGTGGTGCTGAAAGACAGGGGTCAGTGGTGCCCTGGCAGTGCCAGGGAATGGTTGGACCCCATGAGCTGAGGGGTCTGTGCCAACCAGAACGGTTCCAGGGATCTCTGCCCACGCCCGCAGAGCACCAGCTGCAGCGGTCCGGGGCTCCCAGGGGGTTCAGAGCCCGGGGGCACCCACAGACGAGGCACCGCGCGTTCCAGCGCCGGGCACGGCCATGGCCGCGGGTGCCCTCGGTTCAGCGCGGGGCGAGGGCCCGGGGGAGCCTGGGCAGGGCGAGGGGCCCCTCGTCGCTGCTTCCGCTGCTCCCTCTGTGTCCCGCAGCCCGCCCCGCACCGCTGCCCGCCCCGTCCCGATCCCGCTGCCCAGCCCGGCCCCGGCCCCTCTCCCGCCCCCGGCCCCGCACTCACTGCGGCGGCGGCGGAGCCCCAGGCCGTGGCGGGCGAGTCGCGGGCTCCGCAGCACAGCGCGTCCCGCCGCCCGCAGCGCCTCCATGGCAGCGGGAGCGAAGCCCGGGCAGCGCTGCCGCTACCGGGGAGAGGGGGCAGCGGGAGGGGGGGGGTCGGCGCGATGACGTCACGGCGGCGGAGACGCTGCGTTGCCGGGGTAACGGGGGCGGGGCGGCAGCGCGAGCTCGGTCGCGGGTCTGGTCCCGGCCGCGGGTGCGGTCCCGGTCCCGGTCCCGTCGCGATGCAGCTGCGGCACGTGCGGACCCTGCTGGCGCCGCAGGTCGGAGCGGGATGGGGAGGGAGCGGAGCGGGGAGGGAGCGGGGAGGGTGCGGGGACGGAGCTGGGAGGGCCCTCCCGGGGCTGTTTCGCCTCTTAGGCCGGGCCGGGGCTCCGGCGGTGCTGAGCCCAAGTGTGCCCCGCAGGACGGCAGCGCCCGGGTTGCCTGCATGGCGTGGTCGGCCAGCAGCGCCCGGTTCGCGGTGTGCACGGCGGAGCGCGTGGTGCTGCTGTACGACGAGCAGGGCGAGCGGCGGGACAAGTTCTCCACCAAGCCCTCCGACCCCAAGGTGAGGGGGGTCCGAGGCCCCCGGGTCCCGTCCCGCTGCCTCCCCCCGGGTCCCGTCCCGCTGCCTCTCCCGGGCTGAGCCGCTTTGCTCTCCGCAGTACGGCCGCAGGAGCTACGCGGTGAAAGGCATGGCTTTCAGCCCGGACTCCACTAAAATCGCCGTCGGGCAGACGGACAACATCATCTACGTGTACCGGATCGGGGAGGAGTGGTGAGTGCGCTGGGCTGCCCGCGGGAGGGGCAGCGCCCTGTGCCCTGCCTGCCCCGGGCTCTGGGTGCCCCCCGGAGCAGCGCTGGGGTTCCGTAAAGTCATAGAATTCGGGGGCTTTGGGTGGGAAGGGACTTTCTTAAGTCGTCTGGTCCAACCCCGCTGCAGGGAGCAGGGCATCTGCACCCAGAGCAGGGTGCTCAGAGCTCCCCCGACCTCCCCTGGGATGGTGCCAGGGATGGGGCAGCCACCACCTCTCTGGGCAGCCTGGCACAGGCTCTGCCACCCTCAGCACCAACCATTTCTCCTGATCTCCAGTCTCCAGCTCCCTCTGCCAGTTCCAAACCAGCCCCCCTTGGCCTGGCCCAACAGGCCCTGCTCCAAACTCTGTCCCCATCTCTCTGCCAGGTCCCTGCAAGTGCTGAAAGGCCCCATAAGGTCTCCCTGGAGCTTCTCCTCTGCAGCCTGAACCCCCCCAGCTCTCCCAGTCTATCCCCGCAGAGGGTTCCAGCCCTCTCAGCATTGCTGGGGCTCCCCTGGTCCTGATCCAGCACCTCCCTGGCTCTGCTGAGGATCCAGAGCTGGACCCAGCACTAGAGATGCTAGACAGTAATGCCAGACAACTGGGCTGAGCAGAAGCTGCAGGGTGACCAGTGCTACTGGCTTCCCTGATGGCTGTTTCTGTCTCCCTCTTCCTGCAGGGGTGACAAGAAGGTGATATGCAACAAGTTCATCCAAACGGTGAGGCCCAAGCTCCTGCCTAACTCCATTTTCTCCAGCATGTGTAGGGTAAATGAGGCTGCTTCTGCTGGCACTGGGAGGGGCAAGTCCTGCCAGTGGCACTGGGTTCATAGATTCATAGATATTAGGGGTTGGAAGGGACCTAGAAGATCATCTAGTCCAACCCCCCTGCCCGAGCAG
>JAOEGS010002184.1:0-16759 GCA_025447755.1 Corythornis vintsioides
CCAACTGACTCCCATTGCCTCTTGTCCTGTCACTGGATGGCACTGAGCAGAGTCTGGCTCCATCCTCCCTACACTCATCCTTAACATATTTATAGACATTGATGAGGTAAACTAATAAACTGATAAACTAAAACAAGTAATGCAGATCCTAGGTGCACTTACAAATGAAATCTTGAAGAAACCTGCATGCAAGCATAATGGCAAATGCTTTTATTTGCTTACAAAAAGCTCCCTGCAATATAAACTAGTCAGTAATTAATAAGTTCAGCTGTACTACATTACAAGTCATGTAGATTGCAGAGGTTGAATCAAATTAATGTAATCATGCTATTATGCATTCAAGGTAATTTCACCTTTTAAATAATGTGTGAAGTTGTGCTCACCCCTTTTTATAATATAGAAATCTTGAAAGTATGATGAGAAGGTTGGAATAACTTTATCACTCAAAATAAAGTAGGTTTCTGACATTTAGAAAATTTAAAAAAAAGAAAGTCAAAGACAAAAAAATCAGTAAAATCAAAAAAAGTCTTTAAGAAGGTGAGTGGATGTCAATTATTCACCAATAAAATATTTCACATCAGGTATAAAACAAAGAAAATGAAAATATGTCTTAGAGAAATCAAAGGTAAATTACAGAAACCACTGTCACAGTGTAGAAGCATCAAGTTGTAAAGCTGATTTTCACCATGCCAGTGAGATAAAGCAGATGAAATACAGCTATGTCTCTAGTCACATGTAGAAATCAGAGTGCCAAATTTATGTTCAAAGTCACCAGAATTGGGACAGGTCACACAGAGATGAGTGCTCTAGCAGTAAATAAAGATTGTTGTGCCTTCTCTCTTGTCAAACGTGGCTGCTGAATTCTTATTACACATTACATTTCCTTCTAAGATGGAATACAGTCTTCATGCATTATATTTATTTCACTTCATTTGCATTTTAAATACATAACATTTACATTTCTGCTAAAGCAATGACACAAACTTGTAACTAAAAAGATGTACTTTGATTGGAACTTGTAATTATAACATATACTAGAAGTAAGATAAATTCTCAATGTAAATTGAGAATTTTGTAAAAGAGGGGCAGTGGTGCCTCACTGAATCATTTCTAAAGAGCACTGTAGAGGAGTGAAAATGAAAAGAGATCTACTAGCTAAAGAGATACAGAGAAGAGAAAGAACATTTCAAAAGAAAATAAAAATATCCTAAAATCAACAGTGTCTGAAAAAACAATCTCTCAGAAGAGCTCCAACTTTAGATAAAAACCTAGTTGTCAGGAACTGGATATTTATTCTCTAATAAGTAATGACATAAAAGAAGTCAATGCAGTTTTGAAACGTAATTACTAAGCAACTTGCATGAAAAAAACTTTCAGGATGGGATATCTATCACTCAGATAACATTCTTGTGTGTATGAACTTTCAAACATTATTAATTTAAAAGTATATTTTAAAAATGCATAATTAAATTGCAATTTATTTACTTTAAAACTGTGTTTTACAATTAGATTACATCCCTATTTGTATAAGTAAGAGATTAAGAGGAGAGCAGCTTATTCTGCCAGGCTTTTTTTCCACAGTCCCTGGACAAGAGATTTCTACTAGTAATGTAGGCTACTCAGAAAATAACTTTGCAAGTTACTGAGCTCAGGAAATACCCAATGTGGGATCTCCAAGCCTGGGCTCCCACTACTTTTCAACTAAGTTTTAACAGAAGTGCTATCCCATCCATTAGATAAATGTTTTGTAGTCTACACAGTAAAGTTAAGGCAATAGAATCTGTCAACCTGAAAGTTTTGATAAAAAATACAGGAGTGCCTTATGAATTTCCAAGAACACTATTATATTTCATATTAAACAGAGTATAGGTATGAAATGTCAGCTGTTTAAATTGCTCTGTGCTGTCATTTCACTGGTTGTTGCATTTGCTACAACAATGTTTAAAACCTTCTGGAGAACACAGCTTTCCAGGACAAGCTCCTCTCACAGTGAATGTGACGCTGCAGTTATGCATCACCATATCATAAAGTGTAAAAGCAGAAGTTCTAACATGACTTACATACCAATAAAAATATTTGCTAGTAACCAAGGATGTGATACTCCTTGGCAGATGCCTTTTCAGTGCTTCTATATAGGCAGAAGAGACTGGAAAACTTGGCAGTATTTTAACTTGCATGTTTTATGTACTTCAGGAAGAAATTGCAATTCCTATTGCTCCTGTAACTCATTCCATCAAAAATATTTATGTCAGCCATACAAAATTATAACAATAGAGCTCTCCTGGAAGAATTCCAAGCCTATGTATTTCAGCTGTCACTAGAAGAGTCACTGGAAGGTCCAAAATGACAAAAAGGCAAGACAGCAGGTCAGAGAACATAGAGCAAACAGGGACTGGATACATGTGGTATTATAACAAAGACTGAATACTGAAGAGAGAGAGGTTTGGATTTGGATTTTGTCAAGGTTAGGTTTTTTTCCACTTTATTACATTTTCATTGCATTACTGAAACTATAATTTTGTTCAAACAATTCAAATTTCCTTTAAAAAAAATGATTTTTAATTCTATTTTTGTAATGTGGAAAGAGAGAGAAAAATGTGCTATTTGTTAAATTACCTACATGAGATTTTTACACTTTGTACCTTCTAGACAGAAACTTTTAAAGAACTGCTATAAACAACCAAATCTTAATGTAGATAAATTAAAAAAAAAAAAAAAAAAAGAAAAAGAAAAAAAACCACAAAAAAAAACCCAACAAAAAACCCCAACACAACTGCAAGGAAAATACTAGTACTCACTGAGGTTGGTGTGGGCCCACCTGTCCAGCCTGTCAATGTCCCTCTGAATGGCATCCCTAGATAAACACTAAATAAAACAAGACATTTTTCTTGACTATGTCTCTCTATTGATTTTTGTGCAGACAACATTTCCTCCTGTCTATATTAACTCATTTCTTGGAAATTATTACCTTCAAAGTTAGGAATAAAGAACACTAGAGTCAGAACTGGAGAGAACCTCAACAAATCAGTTTCATCCCTCCTCATGTATTATACATCTGTTATCCTTGGTAGGTACATGGATAGCCTATTCTAAAAGATCTTCAAGTGTTAGGAACTTAGTAGCCTTCTAGATCCCTGATATTTATGGCCATTATCTGCAGGATGATTTAACAGATGTCAGACCTGATTTTCTGCAATTCTGTTTGCTACATCCTGTCCTAGCCACCCTGACATGGAAAACTGATTATTTAATCTTAGTTGGTTTTTTTTTTTTCATAGAATATCTCATATAACCAAAGACAGCTATCACCTTGCCTCCTTGCCCTCTCTATCTTTTCTTTTTGAACCTAAAATCTTCCAGTTCAATTAATATTCCTTCTTACATCAAATATTCTTCTCATCTGATTATCCTTCTTCTGACCTCAACTGTTCCACATTTTCTTGCAGAACAAGGTCCACTCTAAGCACATAGAAACTGAAGGCTGCCCAGTGCCAAGGAGGGAATAGCCTACCTGATGTTGGGAGGAATGACAATACCTTCCCTTGTTTTGCAGGTAAGTGTACTAGTGCGTGTAGTTTGCAATGCAGTTTTTGATTTTTTTCTCTTGAAGGATATGTTATTAACAAATGTTCAACTTCTGATTACTTGTGACTCTTAAATTTTTGCAGAACTGCTGCCTAGTTGTTCCCAGACTTCACTGGGCACTTCTGAACCTACTGATTAAGACTGATTTTAAAAAATCCTCCATTCTTGATGTTTTCTTTAATTTCTGTACCAAAAAAGCATCCAGCAATACAACTTACCTTACAGTCAGGGTCCTGATGCATTTCCTTCCCCGCAGATACTCATGTGGTTCAAAACTCCACTGACCTAAGAATCTCATGCTGTGAATTATGCTATTAATATTTAGAGGTTTTTTTTACATACTAAAATAAAAAAATAAATAAATAATGTCCCAAACCTTACTCCTATTCTTACCTTTCTTGTTCTATAGTCTCTGGTATATTCTTACATGGCATTCTGCTTTTTTTCCCCCAGAGCCTTTAAATAATTCTATAGCCTACACAATAGTACCAACTCAATGACCTCTCTCTTTTCTTCCTAATATTTCCTAAATTTCTATTTTCATGTACTTCCTGAACAAGTCTACATTCCTACTCTAATCATGAAATTTATTCCACAATATCCATTATAATTTTGGTCAGGTATTAAGATGCCTAGATTTTCTCTTTTGTAACCATATATCTGGCACATCTATCTTGTACACAGACATTTAAAATCTGCAGCTGTCTTCCTCTCTCCTTTAATTCACGCTGAGAATAACCCAATACCTTCTCATTTCAGGATCTTTGTCTGAGTGTTTTTCACATTATTCTGCTGGGTTTTGTTATGTCTCTGCCAATCTTTGGAGCAAACACTTTTCTTACTCTTTTTCATGAGATGTACTCTAATTTCAGCCTAAATCTCACAACATTATCAATTTCAAGGCCGAGTTAATAGGTTGGCCTGGTGAAACTAGCTCCATGGGATGCATCCTTCACTACTACAAAATTAATGCAACTTGCAGATACACCTTTAGTAATACTTTCTACTTTGAAATTATAGTTACCCAGAGTATTAAAAAAAAAAGTTTACTCATACAAAGTTTGACAGAACAATGTAGGAGTTTTCCTCTAAGTGTTAAATCAGTGTTTCCAAAAAGAAAAGGGTTGGATGAAAATCCAGCTGCTCCCCTCAGATCAGCTAAATGGTTCTATAGTCATTATATGAGATTGATGAGAACCTCCTTGACAGATCCTCCTTTATTTGGACAACTGAAGCTAACAGGGCTCATACTCCGATTAATTTCACAGCGCTTAATACATACTAATTTTTAATCGCTTATTACATTTTAATGAACCAGTTGATTGTGTTTTGGTTTAATTTCATTGCTTCATATTTGACCTTTTTTCACATTTTCTCCCATTTCTAATTCTCCAGATATATTTATTTGTTACTGGTCCTCATGGGTTTTATCCCTGTTAGATATTTTTAAATGGTTTACAATGTCCTTGTAACAACAAACATACACTGGATTTCAGTTACGATATTAGCTGTAGTCTCAGGCTAAAAAATTTCCTTTTACTCTCAGGCTAGGAAAGTCTTTCTAGCTAAATTTCCTTTTGAAACCAAAAGCAAGCACTAAAACTGCTACTGCACTATATTCCTATTACTCCCAAACATGACTACTGAAGACTGAGGTGTCATTTGGTTAGGACACTGTCTGCCTGGCCAACTTCAAAACATACTTAAGGACATAACAAGCATGGAAGTTAGTTACAGAGTCATCAAGACTTTTACCTTCACAAAAAAAAAAAAACCAACAACCCACACAATAGTATATTTAGTATTTTTTTCATCAGGAAAACAATGTTTTTTATTTACACTAATTTGAAATTAGTGAGTTTTAATATTATCTTCAGGGAAATCAAAGTTGATTAGACTTTCAGAACTAGCTTCACGCAGTGTAGTTGCATGCCTTTCAAAATCTCACCTGTTGGAGAGAAATCAGTGAATTGTGTGTTGGTACTCAAAGAGAATAACAGAGACTGTTCCACAGAGTAATTCTATTACATATACATGCCCTATAAACATGCTAAACCATAGTCAAATTAATGTAGCTGTTGTTTGGTAGGTTTCATTTTCTCTCCCAGGAAACAAATATTATTTTTTCTAATTCTAGATACATGTCTCAGACTGTATATTTTTGCATCAGAAACTACCAAGTTAACCTGCCTGAAAATTAACTAGTGTAGAGAGTCTGAAAAATTAGAAAGGCCTTAGAAAATGTTTGAATTGGAAAACTATAAAACAATGATTGAATAAAATGTAAGTTTAATCAACTCAGTTTCCCAGCACAGAGACTAAAAGGTGTCACAGTGTTGCAGAAATATATAAGAAGAGGAAATTTGAACAAAGGGGCTTTTACATTTAGTAGGAGAAAAAGAATTGGGGAAGCTAGACAGACTGTGACATGTCATTGAGGAAGAAAAAAAGTTGGGTATTTTATGAACAGAGAGTAAATATTTGCAAAATGTTTCTGGGAGAATGGTACATTCTCCATGATACTCATGCTCTCAAACAAGTTTTGGTAACTTTCTAAAATACAAGCCTGGGTTCAATCAGTCATTTTCAGCTTGGTACAGGAGCTGCTGAAATAATTCCCTGGCATGTAATTTGCAGGAGGCCAAGCTTTAAAATCTACTAAGAAAATGTTAGGCCAAACAAGCAGCTTATGCACACTGATATAACTGTTTAAAAGCCAGTTAAGTTGTATTGATTTACACCAGCTTCTGATTGTGCCCTTGGAATATAATTTACTGCTGTCATTATGCAGTAACACCCAGACCCTGCCTGTTTTCCACACCATAATAAGAGCAGCTGTCTTTGCGGTTTGGGGCCTGATCCAATTACACTCAACGGGAAAACACCCATTTAGTGCAGGCACACAATTAGATGGTTACAAATTGGTCACAAATAAATTCAGACTGGAAATTAAAACAGTTCCATCTGAGATTGTTTTTTAGATATCTGGTAAAATGCTGGACTAGCCTTGCAAAAAGATTAACAAATCACGGAATGCTGTTAAAATTAAGACTGAAAATAAGAAAAGAATTGTGAAACAATCAGAAAACCAGGTACACATATAATGGTATCTCCCCAGAACCTTCCCTGTCAGCAGTAATTTGTAGCTAAATGACAACATTCAGATAAGGCAGAAGCAAGTAAGTCTTGGAGGTCTAGTGTGCTTGATGTCGTGGTATCTCTAGAAGGACTTGAAAGAACGTGTAGCTCTGTAGCTTTGTAACATCTTTAGGTGTTATTAATCCTCCTTGTGGGTTTTGTATCAGAAAGGTGCAGGAAGAGCCTTCAAGGTGTATATTAGCTGTGGTTTGTGAGTGTTTGTAATCTTCCAGGGGCCTGGAGAGTGAATGTTGTGATCCAAGGCAGGAAGAAGAGTGGCTTGTCCTGTAAGAAAATAACATGAACTGGGTGTGGTGTTTTGGGTCTTGCTCTCTTTGTCAAGGTTAAACCAGTTGCCAGATTTCATATAATCTCATCAGGAAGCATTTTCACAAGGTCAGATTAACAGGCACTGTTTGGATTGCAAGAACAGCATTTTCTTTAACAAACTACCTCACCACTTCACATTTTGGTGAAATGCTTCATCTTCTCTCTTCCTCTAGCACATCCTGGTTATGTTCTTTGGGGATTTTAAAAATTATTTTTTATCACATTGATTTTTAGCCATTTTTAGGGAGTGGAAAAGTGTTTTGTTATGTGGTAGATTATTCTGTAATTTTTTCTGAACAAGATACCTACCATAGTTTCCTCCAGTTGTGGTACAACTGGGGAAATAAAAGTGAGCCCATTTAGTCCTGTTTTCCTATTCATGTTGTCTAGTGTTGAATTCAGAGTGTTTTATTTCTGTCTTTTATTCCTGTGGGGTTTTTTATTCCCGTCTTTAGCATTCTGCTATATCTTTGAAACAAGAAGAGCACAGTCAGACACAGCCTCTGAGAAAGGATCCCACACAGGAGCAGGAAGCATTCTGATCCCAAATAGGCCAGGACGTTTCTTATTTATGTTACTTATTTTTCTACCACCTCAAATGTTACTGTTATTTCTGTCACACAAAAACAGAAACTGAAATACTGTAAGAGAAACAACAGTGACTGCCCAGAGACAGCTTTTTTTGATAAAAAAGCAAAAGATCAGTGATTAAAGTATATAATTAACTGAAATAGATTTCATTTGACAAAATACAGATATTTATAATATTCAGTTTGTTTTATCTGAAAATATACATCTACATATAAGAGCAATACTCACACGAAAAGTACCGTTCCAATAAAGAAGGAATTTGGGGTGAAGAGCTCAGATCTAGACATTGGCACTGTAGACATTGAAAGTTAGATTAGGTACTTACAATGCTGACCATTTTAGGACATATCAATATAATACAGTATACTTAACACTCCCTTGTTTTCCCAGTTTATACTGTCTCATGTTGAAAATAAATCATAAAGCTTATGTAGGTAGCTATGTAGGAATCTTGCAAGGATGAGAGGAATGCCAAGGTACATAAGTGCATTATTCTGAGGCTCTTTACATCTTTCCTTGCCTTAAAAATAAAAACCCAAAGAAAAACAATATATGAAGAATATTGTTCTTGTGAAATATCAGCCACTTGAGGAAAAAGTCATCGCCAGAACAAAGCAGCTCAAAGTTACCAAGGTGCAGTTGGATGCTAGTAAACAGCAGCTTTGAATTTATCTTCTTATCTGTTACGCATACACAGGGCACACCAAGAACTAAAAGTTTATGTTATCACACATATAAGATATGAAAAACTTCAAACACATATGACTCAAAGTGTTTAAATGGCAGGCATTATAGGTTGTACATATATTTACTAATAACATAGAAAGATACACCACCTGGCAAATGTTTCACATTTCTCCTATAGAAATATGCCAGTCTAGAAGTAATGGAATACTTATGGTCAAAAAGTAACATAATTATTTCTCTGTGTTTCATCTTTGTGTGAGAGGGTTTACACAAAAAGGCATCCTATTTTTCACTCATTATGTATCATTTTAAACCTATTTTTTCACATAAATTAGTGTTCTAGACATACATACATTGGTGAAATCTTTCCAGTTCCTTGAGTACCTATGTTATCAATGCTACAACTGCTACCCTTCAGAGAGTTTTCCATTTATTACATAATAGCCAAGTGTGGCTGATTCCAGTGCAGTTGAATTGTTTCCATGGCTTGATATTAATAATAAGGCCTTATTCAGAAAAGCATTTAAGCCTTTGTTCATTTTAGAGCAATTGCATATTCCTAATATGTCCTGCAAAATAGCACCTGTCTACAGCAGTGGGAATTAGTAATATGACAATGTTTTTCTAAATCAAAGTTTAAATTTGAGGATTCCTACTACTGAAAATTCAATGGCAGCCTCAGCAGTGGACATTGGATAGAAATTATTTATTCTGAACACAGGAATTCACACAGCTTTTAATTTCTATTTACACATTTCCTAACCTGAATTAATAAACAACTACACACACACACATATACACACAGACACTGTGAAAATAATACAAGACAGAAATCAAACTTCCTCTAGTTTTATCTCCTGACATCTCACTTTAATGGTGATCAGTTCACAGATATTTTTGAGCAAACTGAACTCCAGCTGACAAAACAGTCTAAAAATGCTGAAAATGATCACAAGTTAAAGGTTAATTCCTTGCACTAAACCAAAATTAGATGATCGTTTAATAAATATAGTTAATCATGTGGAATTTTAAAGTAAAAAGGTCAGTGTACTTACTGTCAGTGAGAAATATGCAGTATTTTGGATTTTGATAAACCTCTTTTCATAAAGAACAGCTTGTCTCTGGTAACCAGAGGAAAGTTAAGAATAGTCCCATTGAAATAAAGTTCTGCTTGCTATACATAAGAATACTGTGTCACTGTTAAGGCAACAAGGAAGGCCAAAGGCCTCTTAGAATTTAAACTGCCAAGGGAAATAAAGAAGAATAAGAAGGGCTTCTTCAAATATATCACTGGTAAGAGGAAGAGAAATAGAGAAAGTGTGGACCCACTGCTGAATGAGGTTGCAGCCCTGATAATTGGGGATGCAGAGAAGGCAGAGCTGCCAAACACCTTCTTTGCTTCAGTCTTTAATACCAAGACTAGTCCCTGTGTACTTCAGTTCCTGAATGAAGGAGAAAGAGCTTCATGGAGGGATGAGGGTGTATCAAATGCTAACATGATAGCATGGAGCATGACAGCAATTACTGTTTTAAGGTGATGCATCCACATATGTGTATCTAAGAGGAAACATATGCCCTATTGATTCTTTTACTGTGGGTATCAAACACAGAGAAGATAGACTTCAACTAATATATAATGATATTTTAAGTTTTCAACTTCCTGAGGTAATAAAAAAAAATCACTAAAACTTGAGAAGGGTGTGTATATGAATATATATTTTTCACACTTCCAATAAGCAAAAAATCAAAGTACACTTAATTATTAAATTTTTTTGCTTCTCTTGCCCAACTCTGATATGATCATTCAGGAAGATCAATTAGCAGGAATATAATGGAATTTTCCAAAGGAAATGGAGAATCATCTCTTACAAACATATGGACATGGAGCATGATGTTGCCTGTTCTATGATCTAGGATAAAATCACCCATCTAGCATTTTGCCACATTAATATTATTAATTACAGATTTATTATGCTTTATGGTACATCCAGAAGGTCTAGCTGACAAACATTCTACAAACAGCTAGTGTGAAACATTCTTAACCTAGAAGACTTTGCACTTTTAAGAGGGCAAAAGGAGAAGAAGGCAAGAACTGAAGTGTTTTGCTCGAGATGCTACAGTGAGGTTTGAAACCACTGAATTACTGTCTCACCTTCCTAGGAATCTCCCTGGGTTCATAATGCCAACCAATGAAGCATTCATTTTTCCATTCTTCAAGTCTAAAGCAACACATTCTTTATATTCTTCATTATGTTTTGGGACCGTCAAAGTCTTATGGTCAAAGAAAATAGATCAGAAATAAAAGGACATGTTTTATCTCAACAATATTGACAAGACATCCCTCTAGCATGTGTTTAAAAGAATGATCACTGTAAGACAAGCTTGATTCTGTGACTAAATACAGAAAAGAACAACCATTTTTCTGCAGTTAATAAATCTAAGATTAGTTAGTAAAATTAGAATCAGAATTTCAATTGCTTGTGCTGTAGCTGTAATTTACTTTTAATAAAACTACATGGGAACTGCTTAAAAAAATCAAACTTTAAAAAATCCTATTGGTCGTTATGCATCCTGCCTCAGTCACACACAATAGCAAATGCTTACAATGAGAATAGCTCCACTGGAGCAATACTAATACATTTGCCACAGCTCCCACTCTGTCATTATGCACAGGAGCCTGTGCTTATCCCTTTTTAAATTGGAGACTCTTTTAACCAGGAATCCCCAGGATGAAACTGAACCATTTTCCTCACGGCAAAACAAATCCTTCTCCGGTGAATTTTGTTATTGTTTATTGTTACAGTGTTTTATCAGCACTAAACTGTATGAAAGCTTCAATTAGTTCTTGATGAATGATCCCATAAAATCATGTAGTTTCATTTCCCCTGCCACCAGATATTTCACTGTTATTAAATGAAATATAATTGGGATGGAATTCAGGGAACTTAGAGTCTTCTTATTTTCCTTTTGGGCTTGAACATTAGAGTGTGCCTCAAATATTTCATTTCTAAAAGGTGATGGCTCTTTGTTCTAAATTGAGAAATGCTCTGCACTTCACAACTATTGTTTAAGGCTGCTACCCTATAAGCAGTTAATACAAGACTAGGAAAATACAGGTATTACAGCCATTTTCTGCACCATTCTCTGCTCCTCTGCCAGCAGCTTTGTAAATTTTGCATTAGGATGGCTAAGATTCAATGGAAAAAAACTCTTCAGAGAATAACCACATTGCATTTGTCTCTGATGCAGCTCCACTTAATGCAACATAATAACAGTAAGAATTAATAAAGCTGTTTCTTACTATTACATTTAGATTCTGATTCCTTATGACTAATGTGCTGTACTTTGGGATAGTTTACTGCAGCAGGATCCAGAGAACAAATGTTTTCATTAAGTCGTTTAAACTTTCTTTTTTAAGGAGAGTTCCAGATACACTAATGCTACTATTGGCCCTTTTTTCCAGCTTCACATCCAAATACAGATTTTACAGAGCAGAAGCATTAATTACATCACTGTCTATCTTCAAGTTTCTGAAATCTGGACTATTCTGTTGATCTATGCTTCAATGAGACTCCATGAGAGTTTTACAGAAATGTAAAGATGACATCGGTGCATTTTTTTTTTAAATCAAATTCTCCCACCTGAACCAGATGCTAGCAAAAAAAAAATAGTATAAGATTGTCACATCTGGATGGAGGGACTGTCAGATCTCATAATGGAAGGAAATTCCTCCAACTAGTTAAATACTCACTGCAGCCTACTGAGAGCTATCAAAGTATCCTTTGACTTGTCTATTTGCTTCTTTTCCTTGCATGTTGCGAGTGGTTTTACACAGTGGTGCTGCTGGATATGTACACTGCTGCAACTATCAGTGCTTCACAGAAAATACAGTTAGTCTGCTGTGTGGGATAAATGTGTTTATTGGTATCGGACCAAAACATCACCCACCAGATACATCTGAGTAACTTCTAAACAGAAGATGCTATTTCCAGTAAAGAAAAATAAATAAATAAGGCAAATATCAGGCTATTCTATCATCAAAGAAGAGTAAAGGTATTTATCATTTACTGCTAAAGATTTTTTTTCACTTCATATGGCAGAAGATGAGGCTACTATCAGACACTGTATTCTTGGCACACATTTTTTGATCAGTTATGAAGCAGGAAATCAAACCATCAAACATCACTAAATGCATGATATCAAAGGTTCAGAATTTACAGTTGCATTAGAAACCATAAATCATATGTCATTCTGCAAGAAAAAAAGTTAATAAATACATGGATGGAGCATGATATTTTTAATTCTATAGGTAGAGTTAGATTCTTTTTAGAATTTCTTCATCACGTCAGAAATTTTATTAATAAATGTCAGTGATCAGGGTACACGTTCACAGCCCCTGGGGGCTCAGTAATAATTATTAATTCATGGTTGCATTATTGACTAATGAAAGAAAAGTCTGCAAAAATACCCTTTCTTCTGATTTGGGACTCAGAAGAAATGACTTCAGATACTGGCTTTGGTACAGACACCTTCAGTTGTCAAACCACTTTCCATCTCAGCCAAACAGGGCTCTTCTGCTTTCCCAATAATCCATGATAAATTCACTCCTGCTTGAAGGACATGCCTGTTTTCCTATCCATAAAGGTACCCAAGGATGCTCTTGAGTAGCCCAAGTCACCTCAGCATCCCTCCCCTCTTGGCCCCTGCCTCCCCTTATGGCAGCTGGCCTCATTGTCCAATTTATCTGAGCATTCATGACATGCCTGGAAGGTAAGTCTAGCAATTGATAATGACTTTAATCTCTAGCTATTCCTGCCTAACAAAATGTCAGAATACAAGGGGAGGTGGGGAGAAACCCCAAACCTTGAATATTTATTAGAGGAAGTACCTCCTGGAAGAACATACCCAGTTATGGTACAAAAGAGATAAATGTATTTCCTGAAAGAGTATTTGGACTCCTAGTTAACCAGCAGTATAAGTGGATAACAGTGCTCAGAGAATATTTCTTCACAACTCTCGAAGAATACTTTGAGTTCCAGAGATCAGAAGAGCTACCCAAGCCAAGTGTTATTGGTGTATTATATGGAGATCAGTTATAAATAAAAGAAGAAAAAGGAAAATAGCAAAGTCAAATTGTTTTCTCTGTCATTCTTTTCTTTTTATCAATATTTGTTTTTAAAAGTAAAAGAGTTCTACAGGGCTCTGGTTAAATAAGACCCTTTCTGTAATTATAAATGTACACATGTAAGAGTCCTTTTAAAGGAAAATAATAGCCTACTGGGTATTCAGGAGAGAGGGCTTGTTCTCTTACAAATTTTCACAGTGCTCTGGGATTTAGTCCTCTGAGGATTCATAGTGCTGGTGGGCTCCCACTTTAAAGAACTTCAAATTGCTGAGGGTGGTGTTTCCCCTTTGAAGACTGTTACATTTTTTAGCAGATCCTCCTTTGAAGATACTCATATCTGTGGGGTTCTCCAAAAGAGTTGGGGGAAAAGTCCCCTGTTGATGCTATTTACCAGGTTAGAATTTCAAACCTGGGAAAAATAGCTGATCCCTGAGAGGAGGATGCTCTTTTTGAAGCAGTTCAGATGGTTTCAGCAGGCTTTGCTTCTGAAGTTCTCATTGCTAGAAGGTGTCTGGCTTTAAAACTTTATATCATACGCAATGTCACAGCAATACTATGGAGAAAGTAGCACTACATTTTTTTAAGGAAATATGACAAAAACTCAAATTTCACTGTTCTCTATAATGGTAAGGTAGGTTTTGTAGGAATGTTCTGTTGTGGGTGCTTCAGTCATTCCATCCTGTCATATGTAAAGGCATGAAAGTGCACATACACACATACAGAAAGAACACATAAACAATAAAGAACAGTGACTCTTTTGTATTTTAATAACTATAAGTTTATATAGACATAGTGATGATCTACAACTCTGGTGGGGTGTATGTTAGAGATGTATGATTTCTTGCATTGAAATACAAGAACAGAGAGGAGAAAAGATCTGTAAATGGTTTCCCAAGTAACCCTGTGTATTTGTCTTAGCTTTAAAAGGCATCAAGCAAATACTGTTAGATGGTGAGCACACAGAGAAAAGCCAAAACAACAACAACAAAAAAGAAAACAGCAAAAGCATAGTATATACTGATTAATGGGTGCTATAGATATCTTACTGCTCTGTCTGCTTGGTTAGCTTTGTTTCAAATCTGATACAGATCTCATACTGCACAGCCGATCCTGAAATGGTCTGTGTTCCTTTAAATTCAGGCAATGCATCACTTTCTATTACCCTGTGTCACATCAGTCTATGACTGTAAAGGATGAGTTATGTGGACATGAACCAGCATGAGGGCCCAGTTCAGACAAATCTGAGATTTCATGAGAAAGCCAAATGTTCACATAGACAAATTCTTTCTTTTTCATTACAGAACACATTGTTTATGTAGAAAAATTGCTGTCTTACAGTCCACTATGGGTTCATTTCTTTAGGACAGAGTCCTTGGAAAGCATTTCCCCAGTAGCCACTCAAATTGCACAGCACCTAGCTTCCACTGGAAAAATAGAAGCCTCTTACAAAATCTTCTTTAGCTCTTAGTTCAAACCTCAAGTAATGGCAGCTTTAGAGAATGACCTGCTTGGCACTGAAGGGCCTTATTACCATTTATACCAACACCCCTCAGCATTTTTCTTCCATTGCAAAGAAGCATTAAAGTGGGTGTGCTGACAAGAAAGTTTAGTTGAAAATAATCTCCCAGGCTATAGTCCACGCTAATCTTTTGTGCTAGACCAGCATGCAGTTAAACCCAAACTTACTTAGAATGAGTGTAGCCTTATGTGGTAGCTAGCACAAGCCCTGGTTTTAGGCTATAGCACACCAATCAGGTCTACAGGAATGGAAACTAAAGACACAGACTGTCCAGCAGGATGGTGTTAAATGTCTTTATACTGGAACTTCACTGCTGATAGCAAAGATAAATAACACAGCAGATTCATAAAGTCTAAAAGGACTTTCAGATTCTAAGCATCAAACACAGGGATTTCTTAGCTACTGTATTTCTTAACATTATGCCTTCAAAAATGGAATTTTCATCCCCATGAAAAAGCACTCAGAGAGAGTAAGGGAACATAAGTTTGACAATTTTGAAGTAGAAGTAATCTTTTGGGAAATCATGGACTTCAGAAAGACCAGCCAACCAAAAGCAAACCCTACAGCAAACTCACTCATATCTCAGAGGAGAAAAGGGAGATAAAGCAAAGGAAAAACATCCCAGGAGAACAGTTGAGGGTGGCTCTCCAGGAGCCCTGCTGCTCCACTGGAAAGTGAAGACTGAGCTGGATGTGCAATTTGTGTCCAAGATGCCATCACTGTTAATCCCAGCAGTCTTTCCCAGTTTTGTTTCTCATCCTGCCATTATTTTGATTTTCAAATAATGTTTATTGTGAGGAGAGCCTAATTGCATTTCCTGCAGTATTAGCCCATCATACCATACCTGAACTGTTCACAACCCAAATGTGTCTCAGGGACCAGTGCTGACCACCACTGTGTTACATTGCAAAAAAAACCCTTTAGTCTATCTGTGTTTTAAGGCTACAAGGCTAATTTTTAAATGTTCACAAAATGCATCAAGATTACAATGCAGAAATCAGTGTCATTCAAGCAGCAGAAAAAGAAGATGGACTGCTAGGCTCAAATATGAGTCTTTTTCACACAAAGTGACCACACCCAACTCTTTGGTATCATAAACATACTTCATAATTTGCTACCTAGCCAAATTTGTCTACCTCATAATATGAAACTGGATTAATAAGACACCCTCTTCTATAGACCTTGCTTCTCTCCCTCAGCTCAAGAGGTTCCTACCAAGGGTGGTTGTTTTGAACAAACAAATGTCATCATGAAACAGAGAGGCAACAGCTTCACATACGTTTATCTGCTTTGCATTACTTTATGTCACACTCTCCAATTCTATTCACATTCGTTTTTAGTTTAGATGAAATAAGTCTCTATTGATGCATCTTAACCATGTTATTCAACACCCACTAACTCACTGACAATTGCACATCAATACATTTTAGTTAAGCATCTGTCTCCTCATTTGCTTCATTGTCAAATTTGCAATTTCTGTCTGCATAACTTTTCACTCTGTAGCTGCACTCCACATGAAACAGGTAGAGGGAACACAGCAAAATACTACTCTTATTCTTCAGAGCAAATATGTAGTGCAACATCATGCTGTGAAGATCTGAAAAGTTCTTTAGGGTTACACATAGGTGTGAAAGCTGTTGTGATACTCTCTGGAAGCCTATTCTCAGATAGGCAGTAATTAAATCATTAAAAAAAAAAAAAAAGAGCAACATTAAAACCTCGATTTATAAAAGAAAGTTTTCATAATTGTAAAAAGGTGGGTATTTTTTTTTAAATAATAATTT